>JBCJKH010065970.1:0-10628 GCA_039877255.1 Loriculus beryllinus | reverse complement strand
GACTGCTGCTCAGCCGAGAAAGCCAAAATGAAGTTGGATTCAAATGGACTTGTAGAGAAAATGCGAGGAGCGAGAGCAATGTTGTTTGCACCGTTTTAAATCTTACTGTTTATTGACTACATCCAGCACAAGATTTCTCCCCTGGCTCTTTCTCTGTGGGAACAGAGTCCAAATGTTCGTGGTCTAACGTGCTGCTCTGCTGAAGAAGCCAGAAAGAAATCTGTTGAGACTTTAACTACCCAATATCCTACTTGAATCCAAAGGACATACATACTCAACATCACTACATACCTAGAGATCATATACATACAGTGCATGTTTTGTACATATGTATGTGCATATATATTCACAGAGAACGTATGTATGCAGTAACTAAAGTCAGTTCAGCATACAACCTACTTATATATTTTATTGCTCCTTTCCATTTATCAAGTTTATTATTTATGAAAATCCAGAGCTTAAATAGAGATAGTCTGGCCCTCATGCAGAGATGGTTGAGCCAAAATCCATTCAACCACTTCATGCCTCTGTCACTTCTGCCTTCACTGGCATTCACTGAGACATAAAGAGAGAGGATGCATCCAAACAAAGTGGCTTATAACTAATTGCACCATCTTCATTAATACTGCATTATGTGTCTCTTGACTATAGGGAACTGACAATGCAAAAGATGTCAAGAGCTTATAAAAATGTACATATAAATATTTGGTCCAATATTCAACATGAATATACTAGCAGCTTCTGCTTCAACAGCACAAAATGGGGAAAGGGTCTTTTATCAGCTGCTAACCAGAAACAAAAGGGAAATAGCTTTAACTTCCCAAACACTCAGAGCTATTTACATCATTCCTTTGCCCTTTAGGTAATTCAGCATTACTTTAGAATAAGAAATTCCCACTGTGGTGTAATGATATCTGGCTGTAAACGGAGCCATCTATGGCATTTCCATTTGTAGAGAAGTCCTAACTACAAAAAAGACAGATAAGGAGAGGTTTTTAATCAAAGGCATCAGGAGCTTAAGGGATATCACTCCATAATGACCACAGGAACTTCAAACTCAGAAGAAAGAATTTTAGACAAGAAATACCAAGGCAAATAGGAGAGCATCTTTTTGCTCAGGTGTAAGAGGAGGACTGCATCTTATATTTGCTTTGCTTGTAACTGTTTACAAATGTCTAAATAACAATCCGACTTCAGTCACAGTGATATAGCGAAGGCAGGACATTAAAGAGTGCGCCCACAATCTAACATGGATTCACATGAAACCAGCAGCTGTGGCTTGTTTTCACAGGGGCAACAGATGGCAGGAATAAATTAGGACAAAGCAAGGCAGTATTCCAATAACTGCTATGGCACACCACCTCTGAGATGTGTTCCCATGCAGCAACTGATATGCACCAAGAGCATTTCAGAGTCTGCAAAGGCTCACTTTTCAGAGTGCATTATTTGCTGTGAGGTAGAACTCATTTCAGCAAGTGCAAGCTGGCAAGCTCCTCACCCATGTGCTGATTAAGGGACTAACACTCTCTGTCTGAGCAGCTTTATGTTCTTAGCAATGGATAGCCAAAAGAACACACATACATGGAGAACATGCTTTATCTCTTTTGCACTTTCCACCTTTCTCTGCTCCTCCAGGAGACCATGGAAACTAGCACTGGAGCTCTGGCAGAATGTACGTTATTACAAGCAGCACGTAAAACTGTGACCAGCCACAATGAACAAAACAAGTCAACTTCCAACTACACTATTCTTCATTCAAGTTGAATTCTACAACTGTATCAAAGCAGAATCAGCTGCTCCTGAAACAGAGATGAAAAGCTTTCTCATGAACATCACGAACATGATGTTCATGAGAACACGATGAACATGAAAACTTCACTAACAGATTTTTGGATTTCAGACCTTTCTTTCACTTTTTCTTTGCTGAATAATATATTTTAATGCCACTGAGGGAAAAGCCTCACTGAGCACTTCTTACGTGCAATTGAGATCCCAGATGGTCTCCTACTGTACTTTAGGTAATACTTTTGTCAAAGCTACAGTCAGTAATAACTAAAAATTAATAGCTCATGGCACATATTGTCTTGAGAATCAAACTATTTTTTAATCTTGCAATTAAAGTTCACCTTCCATCATGCAAAAATCTATGCATTCTAGGAAATAGTTCAGTCATTAATAATTTCATTCATTTATAACCTGTTGTATTAAAGTCAAAATGGAATTTGGAGATGACATAGTAGACTTCCTCTTTTTCACTTAGTCTCTCATGCTTATGTTTTATATTGTTAAGATACAAATACAGATACATGCAACTGAAAAAAAAAAATGTTTCCTAAAATCTGTTTGTTTATATGGGGTCTGTCAGCAATGGAGTTAACCGTCTTCACATCAGCCTGTATAGTGCTGTGCTTTGCATTTGTGGCTAAAGCAGTGCTGGTAACACACCAGTGACAAGTGGGCTGGGGAGGGGCAAGGGGCAGGCAGGGGACATAGCTGGGACAGCTGACCCACACTGTAAAAAGAAATGTTACCTACCATAGGACACTGTACACCAATAAAAGCTCAGGGAAATGGGCACAACACAGGCACATTTGTTACAGCATTTATCTTACCAAGGAATCATTATGCATGTTTGAGAGGGGAGTGAGAGGTACAGTGGGTATTTCGCTGCTGACTGGGGTCAACGCACCACATTGCTCTTTCTAAACATTTCCTACAGTTGAATTTCTCCCTTGCCTCCTGTGCATTTCATTCACTGCATCCAAATCACTACTTAAGTGATAGAGCAAGAGCAATCTCTGCATAGTCTATCCAGCTGAAAATAGGACACCTTTGATTTCAAGCTGATCTTGGTAATAAAACAAAGGCATTAAAATCTCAGAACAAAAACTAAGCTAATAATCTGAAAAAGGGAGTTAATTTAATTTGATATATACATATAGACAAAACACTTTCCAAATATTGAGCTTTAAGGATTCTTATTTTAAAACAAATAATACATGAGAAAAATTATGTGTTTCTATTGAGGGTACCGAACATCACCCTCCAATCTTGGTTCAAGCTTATCTACTTCTGCTGATCGCAAACTGATCAATATTTACTAGAATAGTATGAAGTACTGAAGAATTTCAGGAAACTATTCTTTTACATAGACAAGGCTTTCACAGTACAACTGTTTAATATTCCAGAAATACCCATGCAGTGATAATTCTGCTTAAACACTTACACAAGTGAGGCCCCACTTCCCCCAGAATCCACTAGTATCTCAGGTGATAATAGTCTGCTTCTGCCCTATATCCCTGTGGCACAGGGACACAAGCTTTCTCTGCTGATAAGGCACCAATGCGGCTAGGCAAGATCTTTAGTCCCAGTGCCCTGCTTACTCTTCTGACCTTGCAAATTTGACAGGTAGACTGTAAGAAGACAGCAACCAATTTCCATGTGTATACAAGCAAACAGTGAAGAAAACAGCCTGCCCATGCTAAGCGGAATGCACCAAATACCGAGTTGACACTAACTGAAGGCAAGTCTTAAAATGCTTTAAAATTTCAAGCCTTCCATTTTAACATCTGCAAATAAACTCTTATCTCCCAGTTCCATACCAACACTAATACTGATGAAAAAACAATACCTATATTTCAATAGCCAAAGTTATAAAAATTCACAGAAAGAGGTGGATACTATTACAAAGCTCTCATGGAAAGGAAATAAGTGGGTTTGGAACTATTCAAATGCAAAATTTACAACTGTTATTGAGGAAAACTGACAACATGAGTAATGTTCCTTTGAAAATGAAATGAGGTATCAGAAAAGAAGTTGTTAAAAACAAATGAAAGCAAGTTGATTTTGATTTGGTTAGTCTTTACCATCATGTCTTGGTTTTCCTGCTTTATACTTTAAATCTCAAGACTTAAGCAAAGGTCAATGAAACCTATTTAACATGTCCCCATCAGAGAAAGACTGGAATATATATAGAAATACTTGTGAACAGCATTGCACTTTATTGTCATCTATCAATATGTACTATGTCATACTAAATCCAATACATGTGAACAATAAAGTGAATTCAATTTCCATGAAAAAGAAAAAAAAAGTCAATTCATTATGCTTACTATAAATGGTATGGGGGTTGTTCTCAATGAAAAACATGATTATTTCATTATATGGTTTAACTTCTGACACAAACAAGTGTAATCTTCAAAGTCAGGAGTAAATTCCATGAATCCTTTCTTTTAATGGCTAATAACAATGAAAGCAACACTAACTGCCTGGCTACATATACAATATAAAGTAACAACCTACAAACATCATTTTAAGAGAAAAGAAAATGTTTTCAGTATCTCTTTACTAGCCAAGAACACAGAAATTAAAATGACAAAGATCTTCACATAACTGGACTGTATTACATTTGATGGCAACAGACTCCATCCTTACCACACATATTCAACCTTCTTAGAAGACAGTGATGGCCTAATGTACTCTATATGGGACAGAGACAAATTACACACTCTTGTCTTTTATATCCATTTATTGCTACAGTAATGTAAGAAAGGACACCACACAAAAATAACATTGCAAGATCTCCTCCAGGAAAAAATGAATAATGCCATAGGAAAGCTCATTCACAGTATATCATTCACAGCTCAGTTATTCTCACAAGCCTCCAAACACCACCAGTTCAGGCATGGCAGATGTGCATAGCTGGACTCTAACCTGGTGAATGGTGGAAAGGGAACAGTAACACCTGTATTTTCTGCTAGTGGAAAACACTCTTCATCCTAAAAAAAAAAAAAAAAAATCCAAAAAGAAACCATAAAAAAAAAGTCCACTCTCTTCCAGCATATCTACTCCTGCTTAGAAAGAGAAAAGAGTATCAAACTAAAATGTCTTCAGTCTCAATAGCATCTCTTCTCTTCCACCTTAGTCTTAGAAGGACAACAGCAGCAGAGAGGTGAAGACAACAAACCAGGAGAATGTAGGCAAAAACCCTCAAATTACACTTTTATCAAATATCACCCCTCCTCTTCCCTCAGCCTTCAAGTAGAGAAAACTTGAAAGCTCACACTCATAAAAGGATAAGTACTGGCTTGAAAGTAAGGGGATGAGGTAACAAATAAGGCTTCATTTTCTCCCTAACATTTCCTTCCCAAACAGCAACAGAGACTCTACTAAAAAGCAGGCACCAATTTGCAGAGACAGCCAAAGACATTGAAAAAGGTTACTTTTGCGGCTGGTCCCTTTTGAAAAACAAACCCATCAACTGACAACAAAATTCAGCATCTCATTCACATTTCCTAATGCTTTGTGCCTAATAATGAAATATCTTCCCTCCCATTAAAATCTGAATAAAACTACATCAAACAAATCAGCTGCAGAATTATTTTCACATGGGCTTCAGCTCAGCAGAAACACTTAGTGAAAAAGAAATGCAGAAGAGCAATTGATGGACAAGTTTCCAGTAATAAATAATACCACAGTTCTTTTAGTTTGAGAGGGAATTCCTAGGCAAGCAACTAAGAAGAACTGGTCAAACCAACAGAACTTCTAAGCTAAGCTGGCTCTGGTCTAAACCCTGGCTACACTCTTGCTTCCTAGGGTCCTCGTGTCTAATCCTTCGCACACTGTGTCTTTATTGGCTCAGATGTGCTAGCAGTTTGCAGCTTTGTTCTGGTTTTAAAAGACTCTGAATCTGTAACGATAACTGATTAGAGCATTTTCAGCGAAACAGGTCAAAGTTTTCACCTGGAAGACATCCAAGATGTAGTGGAATCAGATCAGTTTCCAGCTAAAGCAGCTGGAATTCCAGTCTTGACCTGAAAATAGGCAACTTCTGTGCAATTTTGTTGTGCAGTATCATCCAAACAGTCCAGTTTTGTTCTAATGAGGAAAAAAGGCCAGTGCCAGAATTCTCAAAAATCTGATGAGAAACAGAACTGTTTCTGACTCTCTGGTTACTTTTAGTAAAATACTGGATGTAATCAACACCCTGTGGTGTATAAAATTGAATTGCTTTATTATCATAATTTTGGGGACAAAAAGAATGAAGGAACTTACTAAATCATTACATTATCACTTATTTTTCACTACAAGTATAGACACAAAGTTACTTTCAGTAGCTCTTAAACTCTACAGTCTTTAGGTAACGTTTTGGAGGAGAATCTCCAGGCCTACATTACATGATCTCATTTGAAAGCACAAACCAGCATGTTCTGAGGATGTAGAAATAGCTGTGGGCTCAGAGCAGAACACAGATGCTCTTATGCCAGAGACATACCATGTCATAGCATGTGCTGTAACAAAGTAAGTACGAAAGAAAGTATCGACTTGGGATCTTCCTTTGTTTTTTCCTTCTTTACCAAGGTACCTTCCTTTATAACCTCTATAAAACTCAGTATGGGCTTCTTGAAGTAAAAGGTTTTGAATCAGGTCTTCAGGGCTTTGCCTTATATCTATCTCTTCAGACTCTAAGCTTATCTTCACATTAGCTTAGTCACCAATTAAACGTAATTGCCTAATGATCTCGAACAGCATCAACTATACGCAAAAAAAGCACAACCATAAGAAATATTATGTAATTCTAAAAAATCAAATGCCAGCAGTAATTCCCCATAGTGCTGAAAGTGTATAAGAAAAAAATCCCATTCCTTAAAAATTATTGTCTTCATTTATTAAATACTCCAGATATATTTCACAGATCATGTCTGTCCCTAATTATGTCATTTTATGTTCCTTAATGTAACATTGCCAGGTTGTCAATGCTTCCTTCAGAGCTTACAGTGGAAGCACTGGAGAGTTTTTTACTTAATGTACCAAACCACATCCCCGTCACAGATTCACAAATCCTACAGAGGCACTCACATTTGAAAACCAAAATCAAAGCCTAGAGATCAAAATAAGCAATGAGCACATATGACAGTCTCTTTGTCACATTCAGTGAATTTATCATGTTCTGTGATTAAAAAAATAAAATTATGTAATCTGCATGGTGACACTGCAGGTATTTTACAGTACTTCACATCCAGCAAATGGTTTATGGAGCAGCACTTAGAAAAAACCTACAGATTTTGCAACTTTTTTGAATTGCAGATGCTTCTGGAATTTCTTTATAATATGTATTATATATATAATATATATATAGATAGCTAGTACTATACACATGAATGGGAATGGATCATGACATCCAGCCTCTCTGTTTAAGCAATACAGTGCAACAGCCACTCAGTCCAACAGAGTGCTTTGATGCCTACTCCTTGCACATCCTTGTTCAGAACAGCCACAAAGAACTTGCTCAAACCTTGCAACATACTTGAGGCTTGCAATAAAAGGGCCAAACACACAACTGCAATTTGACACAGGAAGAAGAAAAAACAATTCTTGGCATTGCCAATGCCTTGGCCCCACAGGAGCACAAAGAACCCCCAAGTATGGGACCTCAGGTGCTCCCAATCAGCTAACCAAGTTGTACATTACAACATAAACTACAGCTTCCCCACGGTCTCTGCCAGACTTGGCAAACAGAACAGGGAAGGAAGAATTTCCTCTCTTGATCCCCAGACCTTGTAGAACAGTTTAACACACCAATCAGCTCCCACAGACCAACCTTTCTCTACTAATAGACAATTTTGAAGCTTCACAAACATAACACTTAACCTTCTTACCTGTGCCTGAAGGCGGGGAACCCCTGTTCTGGCTGGATACGGGGGTTAGGACTCATACTATGGTGCCTTTATTCCATTACTGCTGTGTTATATGATGAACATGTAGACACATCAGAGTTGAGGAGAGGATTTCACTGCTTTTCACCTCTCTTTTGCCATCAACCCCTCAACTTCTTAGAATATTGTTCCTGCTGGCAAGCTCCTACTGTTTTGCAGTTTCTACTACATGTAGATATTCCATTAAATATTTGTATATTCTCAGGCCTTTATTCTCCTGTTTGAACCTATTGATTTCAATCCCCCTCCACTATTATTGTCTTCTCACAAACGAGTTATTGGCAAGAGGTATTTTAAACTCATCTGTGTGAAAGACAGACACAGACAAAGCAAATTGCATTGCTATAAAGGTTTCTTTTCATAGTTCAATATAATCACAAATTAATTTTCTGCAAAATAAAATATGAAGAGCCTCCACTATAAATAAAGTTCCTGTGAAAAGTCACTGTATTCTGCTGAAAATACCATATTCAAAAGTTAAAAATAAAGTCTTTTAAGAAAAATAGTGTGAGTGGGGGTAAAACTTCTCCCTTTCTTTTGTATTCATAAAGTTTAAACTTTCTCTGTAGGTTTAAATCTCTTCCCACCTCCTCTTTTCTTTTTCAGCCAGAAAACCTACGGCATTGAAGTCCCAGGGATGGAATGACTCACCCTCAAGTGCTGAGTCACAATCACACCAAATAAACTCTTACATCTTGATGGAGCACCAAATCCAATAGCTTTGCTTAGTCACTTGACTTTGCCGTAATTCCTATGATTCACTCAAACCCAAATCTTTGATTTCTAATTTCTTATTTTTGCTTGCAATATATATATTCAGTTAGACAACTCTTATACAACTCTTAAAGCTGAATCTTTTCAAGCCACCACTAATCCTAAATCAGATCCCAAGTTTTAGACACAAGGTGTGTCACTTATTAAATCCAAGAGGCCAATGTGCCAAAGTGCATATTGGCTTGAATTTCACCTGCTGATCTCCCAGTCCTACAGAGAATGTCAACTGACATCTAAAGACACATACATTAGGACTTCATCTTGCCCTGACTCATGCCACCAACAACCTACCACTGGCTTAAGAGCCTGATCATTCTCTTGGATAGTTTCTCAGCCTGACAAGGTCAGACACAAGAAGTGAGCGCTCAGCAGTTAGCACAGAGGATAATGTATGTAATCATGATTAAAAAGTCAGTGTTGGAGCAACAGATTTTCAATTCCTTTATCATTTCAGTTTGTTAACTTTTGTCCTATCTGGGGGTGAATAAAGCAAAATTACTTCACCCAGCTGTTTATCACTTTATCCAATTACTCATATTCAGAAGAAGTTAACTCAACTAAGGTAATTAATGTATTTCTTCCCACAGGAATTTACAGCAATGTTTCATCTAATTACTCTTAACATTGCAGCCATAATCCTGAGAAATTCTCTAAAAGGTTGCAACCAGGCTAGCATGGGGGGAGGTGCGGATGTGTGAAGGAAACTCACCACTGACAGAGGTTAATGCGGATAGACTAAGTAAGATTCTGATGACTGTCACAATGCAATACCTGCAGAGGGTAATTATCATCATACTGTTATTTATCCTTCTGTCTTGAGGCACAGTTTTTGTGTTTCGTCACTGTCCATTTCTGCAGCAGCTGCACTTACAAGTTTTATGCTGCCTTAGTGGTCAGGAAATCCATTGTCCTGAAGGCATCCGGGCACCCAGTCGGTTAAGTACATCTGGAAAATTTTCCCTTATGAAAAGATACTGTGAGAAGGCAGGGGTCAACTCTGCAGATTTCTAGGCATAAAACAGACCGCACACACTGAGACATAGTTCACAGAAATCTTACAATAAAGGCTGGGTGTCTAGCCTTGCTGAGGGGTAAATACAGCTTTGAAGCTTCTCTGACCACCTATTATGATCTAATAATATTCATTGCTAACATAAAAAAAAAAAAATGGCAACTGAAAAAAGTAAATATTTAGCCTTCAATCATAAGAAATTAAGTTGCAGAACCTGTGTTCTCCATAGGCTGCAGGTTCTCAAGTCCTTTTCCAAGCATTTACACAATGATATTATTTTTTAATGAAAATAATAGCCAAGCTTAGTTACAAGCCATTTTCTATAAAGCACTGTCCTTCTCCATTATCCATGAATAGTATAAGCTAGAGAGAGATTCTGATCCCAGTGAAAAGTCTAAAGAACTCTGCAAGTATCACCTTTCCCACAGGCACCTGAGATTCAGCAAGCTATCCTGAAATTATTGCTTTAGCCATTCAAGACCAACTCTGAAAACATAAAGCAAGCACATCCACAAGTCTATTCTACCTCTTTCTTCCTGCCTCCACCCAGGCTTGATTAGTGAATACGTGCGTTAGTGTGAGTATGAAGTAAAATGCTTCAAGAGAAGAAATAAGAGATCCACCCCAAACCAGTTTGTATCTTGTTTTCTTAACATTCACCTTGCTCAGATGCATGGTTGATGCATGTAGAGGATAAATCTGAATCCAGGCCTTGCCCTAAGGTGGAGAGTACAGTGGTGCGCACAGTAAAAACCACTGGGCATCTGCACCTCCTTTTTAACCCAGAAATTCCAGTTTACTCAAGAGCTGAAAAAGTTCAGTGTCACACATAACTACCACAAAGCTTTAGACAGAGAGGAGCCAATCTTTGACATGCTGATTTCGTTTCTGGTGAGAAGAGTACTTCACCAGAAAAATATCACCCACTTTTATCAAAGACTACCACCTCCTTTGCATACAAACCCCACCCAAAAAATACACACTTGTATTTCAAATTATCAGTGCCAGGAACTGGGGGGCAATCAGCAACTTCCTTCTCTTCAGAGCTTTGATGTGACAAATGTTGGAAATCTGCTATCGATAACTGACCAGCAAGACCATGGCTGGAGAGAAAAAAAGGCAGGAGA
>JBCJKH010065966.1:0-10373 GCA_039877255.1 Loriculus beryllinus | reverse complement strand
TATCTACTTCCAACATCTATATTTGCAACTTAAATCCCCCATAAACAGCCTTCTGTCTTCAAAAACTATAAAACATGAAGCATCTAATCCAACATCAGTTGCCTACCTTACTGGAACAAACATTAAATCAAGCTTAAAAGCGCAAAGGCAGTTAAAAATAAATAAATAAATAAACAGACAGATAGATAAATAAATAAATGAATAAATAAATAAGCTTTGTCTCTTTTCACTGAAAAAAGGTGAACTGCCCAGGGAAAAATCTCCTTCCCTTTTCAACCCCCTTTCCTCTTGCCTTCCCTTCACTCCACAAATAAATAAATAGCACTTATTCTCTCCAGTGTGCTGCATACCTCTCCAGAAGTCTCCTTTTACATATGGAGATTTTGGAATGGGGATTTATGAGCCAATGGGAAAATGTTCTCCTCAAATGGGAAAACATTAATAATTTTGTTTTTCTTTTAAATAAGGAAATAAATCTCAAAGAGGATGCAGGTAGAACTTTCATGAGCTATACCTGCGCAAAAGTATTATAAGACTATAAACCCAGCATTAAGCAGATCATTAAATAAGGCTATTCTTTGCTTCTTATTTTATTGTTCATTAAGTGCATTTTTATTTCTGTAAGGATGTACTGTAAGGATCTATAAGGATGCTGTCTTAGGCAGCACATATGAAATTTGTAACCTTCTCTTGCGTATATGTAGGCCATGGGCCCATGTAACATATATTTTGCAGTCATGCTTATAATTTTCAAGTTGTCAGATCTCTATAACATTTATTATTCCTGCTATCATCTGATAATATTTTTATGAGCCAAGACACTTTTTTTTTTTATCACCAAGAAAAAGAGCCAGAAATTATACCAAAAGCAACAGCCACATTTTCCAAGACCAAAGTTTGACAGAATGCAGATAAATGTGCCCTTGAAGCTTCCAAAATGTTTCAAGTTTCAGTATCAACTGACTGTGAATTAAAAATGAGAAACCCAATGCTTCTAAAAGACTTTTAAAAAAATTATTTGTTGGCGAAAGATATACTTTAGAAAAAGTCTATCTTACTAAATTTTCCAGTGAATGAAAAAAATTACATACCTTGCCTGCCCTGCCAGTTATTCCATTCTCTGAAAATTGCAAATTACTCAGAAAGAAAAACAATGAAGGAAAAAATTCCTTAGCTTATATCACATATTTCACTAACATAAAGCTATTTGATCATCATATAAGGAAGTGGAGCACAATACCATGACACACACAAACAGATGAAAATAAAAAAAATACAGACACAATTCAATGACTGTGCTGAAGTTTATACTTTTGTTAGATAGCTTTACAGGAAAGTGACTGACGTGTATTTTTGGTAGATGGGTATGGAAGTGGCTGATCAGATCTAAGCACTATTACCTTTAAATAGCTGTTTCTCTCTTTTTCCAAAAAAATAACATCAAGTCAAACGTTGCCCAGTTTGCCTGCAGATAGTGAAATGTAGTTATTTCTATATTTTATTTGATTTCTGAGAAAGAGCCTGAAGTAGATATATACCACATGAATATATGGAAAAGGACGGCATGTCAGCACCGCAATCCTCTTTTCTCCCTCCTCTCAAAGTCTGTTTGACTAAATTTAAGTGCAAGACTTTTCAGTTCACTACGTTGATTTATCTTTTTTCTTAAGGAAACACTGACCTTTCCTTCTATTCCCAGCTTTGCTCTTGAGGTCTTTTAACACAGCCCTGACCTTGGAAAAGTAAGCCTGTTAATTTTAGCCAGAACCAGACAACCTGACATTTTCAAATTAATGATCTAATCAAACAGGCTTATAATGCTAAAACCGTGATGACAGGTAACTTGGTCATTAGTCTAGCTGTTTGCATTTTGCTTGCATTTCTTCTGGCAGGCACTGCAGATCAAGTTAGGAGGCAGGAAGCTTTCCCAGTCTGAATAATACCAGTCAGTTCTGTGCTTGGGGGAGGATACATGAAGAAAACCCAACCGCATCAGGAAACAAAAGGTTGGTCTTCAAACGATGTTGTTTGGAGAAAGTTTAAGTATAATTTCCAGCACTAAATTTGCAAGGACATACTTTAAACAGCTCTGTGCATTAACTATGCACTTACTGGCTTTTATTGTGTTGAGTTACTTTTCTACAGAAGTTTGCATCTTATTTTTGAACATAGATTTCTTCAGCGTATCAACAACACATTTTTCTCTTTTGCAAGTGGGAGGAGGCTATGTTCTAACAAGATGTAGAAAAATGACCTAAACACAGCAAGGGGGTTACATCTTCAGAATTTCGACAGAGCTGGGCACAAGCCTGTCTCACAGTAAGTCTGTGCATCAGGCTTACTGGAATGAAGAGACAGCTTCTGTGTCTTACACCTTCCCTAGAACTGACTGTCCATGAAAAGATAAGGTAGTAGTTTCTGATGAAAAAAGATTCGCTTTTCTCATTTCACGTGGGTGGAGAACACCAACCTCTCCTTGCACATGCTGCTAGAAACCCATCAAATGGTTGTAATTTCTGTAAGCCGAAAGAAAAACTGACACTGACATTCTGTCTCTTTCGAATGCACAAGGAAAACATTTACATTACATGTATTTCTTGGATTCAGGCTGCCTCTTACTTAATAAGTGTAAAACTTCATGGAGTCTCTGGTAGAAAAAGCACTGTAAAAGGACAGATTTTAGATTTATAGAACCAATAATTTTAAGCCAAGTTATGTAATTGCAGTTCTGTCTCACAACAAAGCGTTTCCATCCAAAAGAAATATTTAAAGAAAATATATACAATTATTTATCTACACTCAGACAAATAAAAAGGTTTTTACAGTAAACAGGCAACATAAGATATTTAACAGCAATCCAAAAAGAGGCTATAAAACCCCTCCTTTCAACTTTAATGGAGAAAGAAATACTGTTATTTCATGATTAGCCATAAATGTCGTGCAGTGAGGAGAGTTTCCTGTACAAAAAAGATGACTCAAAACACAAAGTAATTCAGACCACAGCTAAGGGAAAGATGGCATAAGAGGAAAAAGACAGAAGAATCACGCATACAGTAAAAACATAGCAATGAATTTGCCTGTGCAACATCAGGATGCCTTGGAACAAAGAAGAAATCACAGCATGGCAGGCTGCTCCACTCCACCATACCAGAAGATGATAGGAACCACCAAAAATGCTGCAAAAAGACAGGGGTATCCCATTGCTTTGCACTCCACAATGACCTGAAGAGCTAGCAGGCAACCTTGGTTGCAGCGTTACAAACATTTCTCACATGTTGTGATGTAACATCTCTGTCTTGTCTAGGAGAATCTCACCTAATCCTACTTTAAAGTATCTTCCAGGAACCTGTTAGGTTTTTTTGGGGGTTTTGATGTTTTGGTGGGTTTGTTTGGTTTTTTTTTTTTTTTTTTCAACTGTTTACTACCAATACTATTATGTATTTCAACTGTTCACTAAAAAATACTATTATGTATTTTTGGGTATCAGTTTAAGGCTTCTGGACAGAGCTACAGTTGCACCTATTATGTTCCTGCCCTTCTTCTTCAGTCTCTTAACTAGTAACTACTACACTGCTGCCAGAAATCCTTCTTTTTTGTGGTAATACCAGTAAAGCATGCATCTGCTGGAGCTCAAGAATATCTGCTGTTTAGCCGGTGTCCTCTCTTACCTTGCCCTTACTCAAGCTTGGCTGTACACAAAGCTAGAGTACAAATCAGCACAGTGCATGGATTATCTTCTGAATATTTTGCTAGGAAAACCAATATTGTACAGTAATTATTCTTTTCACAGTTCACAAGTGATTTTCAGTGCTCAGAATTAAATCCTGTTATTTTTACCAGTAGGACAATAACTGCTAACCACAAACATGCGCTTGTTCACACAGATTAATGCATTGGTGTGGAGCAATGAGAGAGAATAAGTGAAGATAAAATGACATAGCAAGAAATTAGGCCCTGTGGAATATCAAATTTTGCAGTCTATCAGATACACTTACAGAGGGATGAAGATCTTTGATAAAGTAAAACAAATATAGTTAATAACTATATTCCATCATAAAGCAATATCAAGTTCTTAAGGTTTTGGTTTAAAGCATTTGATTTCAGACATTCATAAATATAGTGCTAAAAGCCTGAAGCCAAATATTACACTTATGTAAGTACTTTCACTGATTTCAACCACTGGAATAAATGAAGATAAACAAATGAACATCTGTAAAAGGAATTACACTGTTTCACCCCTACTTCCCACCATGCCTTTGCCTTTGTGACATGCTAAGAATTAGAGGCAAAAAAGGAACCAATCTTTAAAAACCATTTTAACAGAAGTTTACACGAATGCACATGTCCATGCACATACACATACAGATATATTAATACACATTTCATGAACATGAGAAAGTCAAAGACCTGTGCTTACAAACATGGCCACAGATTCAGAGTACGCACATTTCCAGATAGATACTCAAATTTCCACAATCTAGGTCTGGTTTTTATAGAAGCTCCACAAAGAGAGAATATTAGCTGAAACCAGTGCTGCGTAAAACAATTCACTTTACATCCAGAGAGCAAAACATACAGCTTTTTGACCTGTAAATACCCCTGAATATCTCTAGCAGTGTCCACAGATTTGTAGTTTCAATTTAATCTAGAATAAGCACGGAACAAGCAAGACACAGTGCATAGGTCAAGTGGACTCGGGAATATGGTATCCACAGAGACAAATTTATCCTACCTTTCTTCTACCCATGTCAAATAGGCGGAACTCAACGTCCAGGAAATAGGTAAAAGGAAGAGGCCAGGTTGTCAGTAACCAGAAGAAAAAGAAAGAGATAGAAAGATTATTCCCTGCCTAGGCATTGAGGGAGGTAAAGAAGAAATAATTGAAGAAGGAAGTGGAAGAGAGTTTGCAAGGCCACCTAACTTCACTAGTTTTTATAAGGCAAAGGTAATTGTAACTATACAAATTTTAAAGACAGACCTTTGGCTCATATGGATGTATCAAGTCATCATATTTCCATGCAATGTTTGCTAAGCAAACTGCAGTTGACCATCAGAGTACAACATGATGCATTTTATACCTCACTTTATGACATTACAATCCAAAAAGTTTGGGTTCTGGCTGTTGAAAAGTGAGAAACATCTACTTCAAATACAAGACAAAGGAGTTTAAAGCACTCTGTGACTGGATGCACTGATCAGTTAGAAAAATAGTTATTTTTTTTTTTTCTACCTGAGAGTTTTTTTCCAGGAACTTTTCATACTAAGCATCAAATGTGAAATGACTGTATTCCTTTCCTCCTATGAAGTAATGTGTTAGAAAAATTATGACTGAAACCATATTGAGCATATTTCCTTCTTATACAAGACAAAATTCAAGTCAGCTGAATGGAAGTGTCTATATGGATCACGCTTGCTTATTAAAATACTTCATTCAGTTAACAGGAACACATTACTTGATTTATTTTAGTTCCAGAGCCCACCAGTAAAGGCCATGTTGCAATATTTAACAAAAGATATACTCTTAAATAAAGTATTTGTGAATAAATCAGCAGCGACTTGTCTGCAGTATCTAAGTAATAGCAAAGTGTTTGGCTGACAACATTTTTCCTTTTGGTACACGATGAAAGTGCAAAATACATTTTAAAATCTTCAATTATGTTACAAGCTCAGAGTTTGTCATCGGCATTATTAGCCTGAGATTTATCCTTTTGTTCAAATAGCTCTGCCTAATAAAATGTCCCTATCTTTTTTTTTAACTACGTAGCTTTCCCATACACTCGAGGCTTTAAAGGCATTTTAAATATTAACAAATCTTTCATTAAAATGCAGAAACAGGGGTAGGGGAGCTACTAGAAAAGGCTTTACTCCATCTCCTTTAGTTTATGTGGAAGTATTAATCAAGACCTTCATTAATATTGTATGAATTCAGAGGCTTCACACAATTGGAATGCACATTACTTCTTATTTACATTACTTTTACTTTAGGGTATTCCATTTAACACAAAGAAATTCAGGACTGTGAGGATATTTATGCAGGTATAGAATGTGCTACATTGCAGAACTCATGTTCCAGGTAAGATTCTGGGTACACAATAGGGAAAATGGAAATTCAGTAGGGATTTCAAGCAACATTTCCAAAAATATGCTTTTCATATGACAGCTCCAGCTGTGGGAGAGACTGATTACTGAATGCCCAAGATTTATGGGTAAATTTTTCTTCTTTCATTCCAAGACTTGGAGTGAAAAAAACATGCACTGTTCACAGGCACAAACATTACCCAGTCTCCAGGTAACCAGGAGAGGTTGAATAAAATTATCAACTGTGTTGCTAAATACAAAATTATGGTGGAAAACAACATGCCTGTTATAAATGAAAGTCACAAATAGCAGAAGCTGTCATGGACTATAAGCAAAAGTCCTTTCTTAGATACAGAGTTAAAGTACAAAACCCATAAGCAGATAGGAACAGTTTCATATTAGCAGGATATTACTAATATCCTGGCATCTGTACTAATCTCCTGGAATCTGTGCTGTTTGACATATTCATACATGATCTAAGAAAACTGATGAACAGCAAAGTGCATCTTGTGCTAAATAATGCAAAGGAGTAAATATGAAAATGGATGACAAAGAATTCAGGTAGATATCTAAGGAATTTCCAAGTTCTCATTTTTTAGAATTAAAGTAGAAATAGGAAATGTCTCAATTCCAGACTGGAGCATTACCTCAACCTCATAATGAGGTTTCTTACACCATTTGACACCTCCTTGCCTTGATACTGCTGTGTACATACTAACGTCGTACTGTAGACTTACAAATTTTCCAGTTTTCTCTCTCTATATAGAACAGATGTCTTGCCCTGTTCTTTACGACCCATGAATGGTGTAGTTGTATACCCAGTTACCAAAGGTTTTACAGACTTAACAGGTAACAACTAATTAACAGGCAAGACAGGTTAGGCAATCAGCTCAGTTCCTTTAGAAGAATAACAATAAGAAAAAAGATTTCCATAGAAGTGTTCAGTTGCATAAAAATTGTAGCACAATAGAAGGACAAGAATAGGACTGATTAGAAGCTATGATACGTTCACAGATCATGCTGGGAATCTCTGGTAAGCACAATGCATCTTTAATGCAAATCAATACAGTCAGTCTGACGATGGCCCTTGAGAAGGGAAGCGCAATCAAGCTGCCGCTCCAAAAGACAGAGCTGGTCCAGCAGCCAGCACACAGATACTCTCTTCCCAGCATCAACAGAAGTGAAGAATTCATCTGATAATTATGACAGTTTAAATGATTTTTGCTGTTAAGTAGGCTGTGAAATTCAGGAAGATATCCTGGGTTTTGCCTTATAATAGCACAATTACACATTGACAGAGAGCACAGTAGCACCATTGTGGCGAGCCGCTAGCAAACATCAGCCTCACAAGCTGCAGATGATGTCTAATTTGAACAGATGTTGTAAAGTTTTACCCGTACTGTCTTGGGAGCTTCAAAAACCCACTCAAAACCTCTGAAGTTTTGTGATAGCTTTTTTTAAAGAGAGAAGTTACAAAATTAAGGCAAATATATACCTCCAAACTGCACAATCTTATTTTCAGTTGCTCAGCTGTAATTGTGTAGGCCCTGCTCACCAAAGAACAGGACGTGGGTAGTAATTTCTACAACATTTACTCACTTACTCCAACACGGTATCTAGAATTATACTTCAAAATTTTCAACAGCCCTACTAAGTCTCTTCAAAACATATGGTCCTAACCCTACTGGTTTTAGTAACAAAATGAAGCGAGGGTAAGCAGTAATATCCAGCAAAGAAAAAAAACCGCTTGTGTTGAAAAGTCAGTAAGCTTCTAAAATGTAGTTTATATCGTGCATTAGTTTAGGACCTTGAATTAAACGTAGATTTTAAAATAGGTTGAACTAATTTCTCTTATCCCCTGTTCTAACAGCATGTGTGATTGAACTTACAGGATTTTGAAATTAAAACTGGAAGAAAAGAAAAAAAGCACACTGCCCTGCTAACAACCACATTTTTATCTGAAAACACTGACTTCTTAAACATGTTTCACTGACATTTTAAATGCCACATACTATATATAGGCACACTGTTGGCAGCAAGTCCTACTTGTGTAGACCAAATGCAGGAGCAGATGAGA
Organism: Loriculus beryllinus; assembly: GCA_039877255.1. Taxonomy (NCBI): domain Eukaryota; kingdom Metazoa; phylum Chordata; class Aves; order Psittaciformes; family Psittacidae; genus Loriculus; species Loriculus beryllinus. The sequence continues at coordinate 2,218 of JBCJKH010065966.1, read as the reverse complement.
GGACCTGGAGCGGTAAGAGATGATCATGGTGATTAACTGACCCTATCCTTCTGGTTTCCTGCTTAAGTTTTGCAGGGGACAGGAGTCAGTCACTTCAGACAGGTCCAATATGAATGGTTCAAAGGAACTGTTTGTGCCCGGGGCCTTCAATCACAAAGAGCTGTGTGAAGAGTGGCACAATTCCCAATACCCAAAGCAGTCAAAATGAGCAGAAAACTTTACAGGACTGAATTGCTCATGCTCTCTACACACCAAGTATCTCTTCTGGAGAAAACATGCAGGGGAAGAACAAATTCTACCTCAAGAAGTAAAACTCTAAGTGATCTTTGAGACTAGGGGCTACAGTTTTGCTCTGGTTTTTCTGACATACTACACCAGCTTTCATCTAGTGAGGCAACTGAAGATGGTGGTAAGTGAGGCACTCAAATTCACAGGAAATAGCTTTGCTACCACATTTGGTTTTAAGCAGACATTTTTTCATGGTTAAAAAAGCACCCTAGACAAGCAACCAAGAAACCACAAATCAATGCATAATGCTTGAAATTCACATGGATAAATCATCCTTGGAGCTTAATTCTGAACAATTTGTTAAATGGATTAAATACATGCAAAGTTGTAAAAATTCCTTACATGTTATTACTTCTGCACCTAAACTTAGGAACTTAAATCTTTAATTGGGCATATAAACCTAAGTGCTTTAATCTTCTGTGATGCTTAAGACTCTTAGCTTCCATTAACTTTGTAAATTTAGATGTCTAACCCCAAGAAAGCAAAACACAACTCTCCATGCTTCTAGTGTTTTCATCAAGTATGCTTTTAGCGTGAGATGGTATTTCCCTCTCTGAGGAACAATTATGTAAATAAAAATAAACATATATGTATTTACATTACACACACACTTAAAAATGCAGCTAAAATTACTTTTACAGTGTACTGTTCTATCTCACAAACTCACAGTTTTATGATTAGCATATGCTGTTTTTTCTTTTTGTTTTAGCATATGCAGTTTTTTCTTTTTGTTTTTTAGTTACTCATATGTTAATTATATAGAGATCCTGCCACCAGAAAGAATGGGAACTTTGGCTATGTGGGCTTTTTTATTTAGAGCATATTCCACCATACCATTTTTTAAGTACGCTAAAAGGTCATAAATGTAAATTTACACCCAGAAGGAGTCTAACGTATCTGAGGGTTTTCAAGCAGTTTTTCTGAAGTTTCTGAATATAATTTAGTCTCATTTGAATAAAAAAAAAAAAAAAATAAGCATTCCAGCAAAAAGCACACATATATATGTATTTGTGTGTGAAGAATTTATCTAGCTACAGGAAGATACAAACAGCTTACCATGAAGACGATTTATCACAAAGAAAAACTGAAGCCAATAGAAAAAACAATCCAACATGCCTCAGATAGTGCATGCAGTCTAACAAATCCACTAATGATCAAACATCAGGAACAAAATTTGAAGACTAAACATTTTGCTGCATGGCAGAAAAAGCAAATCTGAAACAAGACAGAAAGGACAATAGTAAGTGATATCCAATCATGACCAGAGACCAGAGCATGACATAAGATCATAAAATAAAATAATCTCCTCTTCATAAATCTGTTGTCAGGACTCATGGTAGCTCTAATGAACTGCTCCATCAAAGCCTAAAACCAAAAATAAATGGCAAGTGACCCTCTTCTAATTCCCCATCCAAGTCGCTTGGCTCATTACACACTTACATTAGAGTGATAAAAGTCTGGTGAGTGAGTCATTTGGCAGAACAAGAAGAAAATGCAATTTGATAGCTTCCCTGAGTGTCTCTATCTATCATTATGTTAGGGAGGGGCAAAAAGAAGGAAAAAACTGATGACAAAAATACTAAGAGTTAAGAACGTAAAGACAAAAGTGCTGCAGGTTAAGACGAAAAGAAAAACCAAGAAGTAAAATGGCTCCCTGTAAAGCTATTAACCTCTGAAGTTAAACCCCCGGCACAATTTCCTAAGATGGTCTCCGGCATAATGTATTCATTATTGCTATAAAGAAAACGGTCATAACAAAGCTCTGCTGCATTTACCATCACCACTTGGGATAAGAGCAGGTAGGACAACGTCCTGTTTAAAGAGGGCTCAACAGAAACAATAGGAATGAAACCAGAGAAAACCCAATAATATGTGCTATTGTCCGCAAGCAGCCTTGAGTCTTTTGCAGACTTGCAGCAAGCAATCCCTC
>JBCJKH010065965.1:7186-39557 GCA_039877255.1 Loriculus beryllinus | reverse complement strand
GAAAGATAAGTGCCTTATAAATCCCCCATCAGGGTGAAATCTCAAAGTGACATCAACAGGATAACCTTAGTTTACTTCATTATTTTTAATTCTTGGATACATTTTATTAGTTCCCCCTCTGCTGTTTTTATTCTTTCACATTTCTGACAGAATTTTCCTCCTTCTCCCTTTGAACCTATGGCTTTGGCACACCGGGTGTATACCCACAGCCATGGGATCACATGCATGGTTAGTCTCCCCAGGAAACCTTTCCCTTCCCTTCTCCAGCCCATTGATGATGCTCTCTGATTCCTTGGCCACTGTTCACAAGTACAGATCCTGATATCCCCTACCCAGGTGCTAGCCTGCATCCCAGCATTGCACATCGTGGGCTGGCATATTCAACTGGGACCCACATTAACCTCTAGTGCACCCCTGGCCGGCCACCAGTGTTGCCTGGAACATCAGTGCCACAGATTTATTCACTGAGATAAGTGCTAGCACAGCTGACATCACCTTTCCTGGCCTTAAACAGGAGGCGGGAGCAGCCACAGGGTTCAGTCACAGTGGGGGTCAATGGGAAGTGAGCCCATGGGATGCAGCCAGTGGGGGTTAAACCTTGGGAGAGGCTGACGATAGGTGGCAAAGCTAGATGGTAGTGATGGAGATGGATGGTGATGCAGCTGCAGAGCAGAGAGCTTGCAGACATGATCACTCCAAATCTCATCTCCCTCTTAATCCTGGTGCTGCTGGTGTGAGCCACCATGGTTGTTATCCATTACAACCATCTCCAGTGCTGTGGGAATGTGTAACAGCTCCTTCCAGAGATGGAGATGTTTTAACAAGCAATGAACAGCGTTGGCTGTGAAACCAAAATGTTAGAAAATTGGTCTGGGGAGAGGATGGGCAAGGGGATGAGCTTCCCCTTGGGGAAGAGCAGGGACCAGCTCTCCTGTACACCTCTTATATTTATGGTGTGGCTCTGCTGCCTTTGAGCCATAAATTTGGCAGTGCCTGTCCCTCGATGCCTCTGGGAGATCCCCAGCCAGGATTTACTGCTCAGCATTGCAATGGAGAAATATGACACTGGCCACAACTCACTGGGCTGTACCTCTCAGGATGCTTCCCCAGAGCCAGGCCCTGAGCAGCATCACTTTATTTAAGACCTTGTTTACTGCTTTGCCACAGCTCTTCAGGTTAGGATCTCTTGCACTGACATATCTTTGAGCTAAGCAATAGAGCCAGAGCTCCAGGGGTGAGCAGGGTCCGTCCTCGGGGGCTGCAGGCAGAGGAGCATGGTGATCCTATCTCATGTTGCTGTTGGGTTTTATGTGCCATGTGCAAGCTTAGACTTCCTGTCCTCTTTGATATCTCAGAGCCCATTAAGGTTTCTCATCTCATGTTATGAAATATGGCACACGTCAGGGGTTTTTTTTCCCCTTCCTGGACTCCTCTCAGCTTTCAGCTCACCGCCTGCGGCCCTTCTTCCCAGCAGCATCCCAGAGGGGCTGGTACCCACCGCATCACTCCCTGCTGATGGTCCCCAGGGAGCTGGCTGTCCTCGTTATCCTTTCTGCCCCTTCCAGAGTGAAGGAATACCACTGAGCCTAGGTGCTTCCCCCAGCAGCTGAGGCCAAACCCTCTGGCTACATGAGTGGCCATCCCATATGCATCACTACTCTACTTTTCCTCCCGCACTTAACTTGAGACGATTTTGCCCATGGAGTCATCCACCCTCGGCGTTTTATGGGATTAGCCTGGCCTTCTGCCACCCCAAGCAGGCGAGAGGGAGTTTCCCAGCTTCTCCCTGGGAGCAAGACAGCCCTGGAGCCAGGACAGTGGGTATGGTGGGAGACAAAGTGCTCCGTGGTGCACTATCACCCCCGACATCTCCAGACGCGCCTTCAGGGGTATTTATCTCCATCAAATCTGCAATGGGAGCAGATTTTCCCTTTCCCTAGTCCGGGGGAGGGCTTGTGGCTGGAGTGGAGCAGACGGGTATTTGAGGCTGGGAGCAGAGATCCTGCTGCACCATGCTCAGCGCTAACCCTGCAGCAGCCTCGCCAGTGCCAGAGATCAAAGATACTGTTTGCCGTCGGGATCCATCCTCGGCTGGCTTCCCACGCTGAGCATGATACCTCATCTTGGCGAGAGGAGCCACTCCGTGTCCTCATGGAGGGGACAGGCACTGTATTTCACTGTGCTTTCCAAGCCCAGTGGGCTGGCCACCCACAGACCTGGGTTTCTACACCAACATCCCTATTTTTCAGCTACACTTCAGCTCCCTGCTGGCAGTAGATGAGGCCGTTTCCAGCTGCCCAACCTGGTGCACAGACACTGTCTTCACACTTGTGGTTTTTTAGTGATTTCCCCCTTTTTTCAACTCTCACAAAATGGTAGGTTCAAAAGGTGATTTTAATGACTTGCATCCACGATTCTGCTTAGCTATAAGGCATGGAAAATAACATTAAGCCAGACAGGGGTTAAAATAGCCTGAAGTGTAAACAGGCATGTGAATATCTGGACTCAAATGCTCAGCAAGGAGGTTTTTTTCCCTCTCTGGCCTCTGAATCCATCCCCTCTCCAGAGCTGGAGGTGCAGTATTGCGTTGGCAGCTCGCTTGCTACAAAATCTGCTTTGGGGAAGGAAATAAAAGCAAAGTCCCTGGGGACGGGTATCCTCTGCGTTTAGGAGGAAGATGATGGTGACTCCGATCCGCTGACCTCCCTGCTCTCTGCTCGGCACACCTCGGCAGCTGTGTGGCCAATTAGTGCAGGCTCTAATTGGGTTGAGGGTCACCAATTAGGCGGCAAGGTGCCGGCGATGCCGTGCGGCCGAGTGCCCACTGCTGTGCCGTGATGAGAGATCGGCGCCCAGGGCTGCTCCTGCATGGGTGGCTCTTTCAACATGTGCTTTTGTCTCTTTGCCACGGGCTTGTAGCTTCCCCATGCTCCCAAGGACTTCGTTAGCACTGGGAGCACAGAAAGGTACGTTACCTCTCCAAAGGCAGAGGCTGCTTGCCCAGTGCTGTGTGATGGGAATAGCAATGTCAGCCGTGGCAATGGCAGGGAGCAGCTTCCCCTCTGTGCCAGCCATTGAGTGATGCTCAATCTAATAATGCTTTCCCAGTATAAATAAATGCCCCCGGCTCTGAGCAATGTTGCTGACTCAATGCCTGCCCATGGATGAGGGCACTGGGAGGAGAGTTCCATCACCTCTTGGCTGTGCCAACGGAAGCATCTCTCAGGGGGAGCTGCAACCCAGGCAGCAGAGAGTTGGCAAAGCCAGGCATTCCCAGCACTCCTGCATTGCACCTGCATGCCAGATGCTCCCAGCCTTTCCTTCTGATGTGAATTCTCTGGTGTATAACAAGTGTTGAGTCCCCCTGTGAACCCCTCCCCAGTGCCTGCTCCCCACAAGGAAAAGCAGGCAGAGGGGGACGAGCAGACACAGCTATAACAGACCGTGGCTGCTCAGCTGGGAAGGTTGCTCAGTTGCAGCTGGGCTGTTCATTAAACCACACAGCTGACTAAAGCAGAATGTGGTGTTGGGTGGGCGGCAGCAGCCCCGGGTGCGATTGTGTGGGCCAGGGCAACCTGAACCCATGGTGGTGCCAAGGCTGCAGCACCCCAGGGAGCAGAGCTGCAACACCACCTCCCTGTCTGCTCCTGCCAGCCACCGCCCCACTGTTCAAAGACTGGTTTGGGTTGGAAGGGACCTTAAAGCTCATCCAGTTCCAACCCCTGCCACGGGCATGGACACCTTCCACTAGAGCAGGTTGCTCCAAGCCCCGTCCAACCTGGCCTTGAACACTGCCAGGGATGGGGCAGCTGCAGCTTCTCTGGGCACCCTGTGCCAGCATCTCATCACCTTCACAGTGAAGAATTTCTTCCTAATGACTAATGTATATCTACCCTCTTTCAGTTAAAAGCCATTCCACCTTATCCTGTTATTACTTGCCCTTGTAAAAAGTTCCCCTCCAGATTTTTTGTAGGCCTTTTTTAAGTACTGGAAAGTTAGGGTAAGAAATAACTAAACGTTGTTGGATTTAAACAGCTTTCGAGAAAGAATTAGTGCATTAAATTTAACAAAAGCGCATCAAAATAATTTGCAAATCAATAATTCTGAAGTATCATCACAGCACAGTTATCAACTTTTTAAAATCAGGCAACTTGAGTGCCTTTGATCTCTTGGGAAGCAAATGATTCTATTGATTAGGTAGCAGAAATGGTCCATTTCTTGTGTTTGTCCAGAACTGCAGCTGAAATAATGGTGCTGGTGTATCTGAAACGCACCTCTGGTTTATAATACCCAATATATCGCATACATGTGTCCTTATGTTTTTGTCATTTCACTGCCTTCACGTTAGCTTTTTTCTCTTTTAACTCCTCCCCACTCTCCTGGTTTTTGCAATAATGATGTGGGCTAAATTAGCTAAATTAGCAATGAAGTTGTTTTAAAAAGTGATCCACAAGGGAACACAGTGGTAAGGTTTACTTGTAGGAATTCCTTGATTAACCATGATTCTATTTTTCTACTAACTTGGAGAGACTCTTCCCTTGAGATCTGACATTTTAATTAATATATTCTTCACCTTCCTTCCAGTTCTAAATCAAGAACCATTTAGCATGGAAGGTATGGCTAGAGCTGAAAAATGCTTTGACTTAACGACAAGCTAATGATATGTTATACTTGTTATTTAGTCTGTAGCGACAAACGGCGTGTAGCCAGGTGGTTTTCCTGATTGCAATCTGATCATAGAACTGTAAGGTCTTGTGAGGAAGGGTTGCTTCCATCTCATTATTCCCAAGAAGGCAGATTGGTTGATGCTGGACTTTATTCAGGGCCATCTTCAGTGCTGCAGCCTCATCAGGAGCTAGTAGCGAACATAAGGAGCACAAAAAAGCAGTTTTTAAGTTTGAAATAGAAAATGTATTGTGAGGTGACTTTCCTTGAAAATGAGGAATCTGACTTCTTCAGTGTGCTGAGAAATTATAGGATTAATAGGAATTTGATGGAAAGTGGTCACTAGCTACCAAGCTTTCATTTCTGTTTTATTTCCTTGAAAATAATTCACCAAATATTTGGCATTTCTTAAGACTAAAACCAAAACAGGCAAGGAAGAACGTACTTTGTATTAATTGAGACAATTATGCTTAACTTCACAATGACCCAAATACTCCAGATTTGAGTTACAGCAAGGGTGTATGAAATGCTCCTGTATATTCTTCTTGGACCTGTGGAGTATGGTGTTCCACGTATGACAAAGTAGGAACTGAAAAGCTCACAGTATTGTTAAAGTCGGGGCTTAAGAACAGTTTGGGCTTCACACTTCTTAGAAAGAAATTTTGTATGAAACCAAGTAGAACGGGATTCTGATCGTGGCTGGGACCTTTGCTGCATTGATCATGCATGACTTTTTGTAGGTCTTTAAGAATGAGGAAAGAAAAGTATAAAGGGAAACACGTGATTCCTCTTTTTGTTCGCTTTACTTTTATTTTACGTGTATTCCAGCAGAAACAAATAATGTAGTAGAAAGAGTAAGTACAGTTCTTAAAGTACTGTCCTACTCTGGAATTCTGAAAGTCTACCAGACTTCTAGACAAGACAAAGGTCAAACTTACTGATTTGTCCTCTGCCTTTTACTTGAGAGATGTTATTTCTAATGAGACCCCGCTCGCTGATGCTACCGATCTGTGAACATTCTGGAGGTTGTAATTTGCACTGTAACCCGCAGGTTCAGATCCGCATCTAGAGCTGCCCCGTTAGGACTCGAAATTGCTCAGAGTCCTGTCAGTGCGACACCTCCTTCAGCTAACATGGGAGAAAGGCATAGAGAAACCGGCTGTTTTGCGTTTGAGCTCTGCAATTAAGAGATGTTGAATGTACACCATTTACTAATAATGACTCTAGTAGCAGTGCTAGAGGGACCATTTTAATTCGTTCAGCTGCTCAGACCTCGCTGTAAAGCACCTTTGCCTTCCGCAGCACTGCACGGCCGAGCTGCCCGCCGCTGCTTGGCAGCTCTTGCTCAGCCTCTTGCCGGCACCTCAGGACTACAGCGGCAAACCCACAGCCCGTTTCGTAACCACCAGCGCGCATCTTAAACTAACACTGAAGGGGCGGGAGCGGCGAGGGCAGAAGGAGACAGCCGCGCCTGACCCAGACGAGCCTCTGGGCTTACATAAGCGCCCTGAGGGCAGGGATGGGGAGCGAAGGGATCCGCCGGGCGCTGAGGGGAGCCGTGCTCCCACCGCCAGCGCGCATGTGCACATCGCCCCCCCCCCACCACACCACGGGAGCGCGCAGGGCGCTATACATAACAGGTCAGCGGCCGCGCGCCGGCAGGATCCGCGCGTGCGCGCCCAGCCAAGACGCGGAGCCTCTGGGAGCCTCCTCGAAGCCCCGTGCTCATCCGGGCCCCTCCGACACGGGCCATGGGAGGAGAGGGGAGGGGGCTACGTCTCCGCCCCCAGTGCCGCGTACCCGCCGCCTTGCACCGCCCCGGCGGGTGGGATCCTTGCAGGACATCGCGGCCTGCCCCATGCGCCGTCCGCCCCGGCGCGGGAGCGGGTCCTGTCGGACTCCTCGCCTTGCCCGTGCCCGCGCCTCCTACCCCTTCCCCCCCACCGCCGGTAGTAAACACACTTCAGAAACGTGAGGGCCGGCGGTCACGTGGGGGTGAGCCTGGCCAATCGGCGGCGCGGGGCGGGGCGCGCGGCGCAGCCCAGCCCAGGCGGCCGGCGCAGAGTCACAGGGCGAGTGGCGAGGCGGCGGCCGGTGGGAGAGCGTGTGGCCGCGTTTACGGCCGCTTCCCGCGGGCAGGGGTGGAGGGGGGGCTCGGAGCCGCCGCCGGATCCGGCTCTACGTCTCCGCTCTCCCCGGCGCGGGGGCTCCGCGGGGGTGATGCGTCCCCGCTGGGCGGCCGCCCCTGCTGTCTCCGCTGGGTCCTAGAGCCGCCTGAGGTGAGGGCCCGCGGGCCACCCGCCGTTGCTCGCCCGGGCGCCGAGCGGCGGCGCCGCGCCATGAACGGCCCCGCGGGCGGCGGCGGTGGTGGTGGTTCCCGCTGAGCGCCCGCGGCCACGGCCCCGGCCCGGTCCGGTCCGGCGGCGGCATGGGGGTGAACGCCGTACACTGGTTCCGCAAGGGGCTGCGGCTCCACGACAACCCGGCGCTGCGGGAGTGCATCCAGGGCGCCGATACGGTCCGCTGTGTCTACATCCTGGACCCCTGGTTCGCCGGCTCCTCCAACGTGGGCATCAACAGGTGGCGGTGAGTGTGGGGCTCCGGGAACGGGGGGCCGGGGAGGGGTCGATCCCCGCGTTACGTGTGCGGTCACGCCGCCTCCTCACCATCCGCCCCGTCGGCCAGCTGGGCCGCCGCCAGCGCCGGCTTCCCTCGCCCTCTTGCCAGCTCTCCCCGCCGTTCCGGGGCCGTGCGGCACACCCAGCCCTTGCGCCGGTTCGGGGGAGAAAGGGGACGAAGCTGGGAAGCCGTGGTTTCCTGGGGACGGGAGGGATTGTTCTCGGTCCCCAGGGCTGTGAGTGGGTGCCCGAGCGCACCCCCGGAGCCGCCCGCGCTGGAGCTGAGAGCTGGGCTGCTGCGGAGTGTGAGCTCTGGGGGAGCAGCCCGAGGGGTGGCTTCCTTCCTTCATCTCAGAACCTCAAGGCAGGCAGAAACCCCCTTCTATTCCGGCGTGATTCCATTTCTGGAAAAACCGGGAAGCTGCTAGGTTAGTTGGGCAGGAATTTCTCAGCGTAGCTTTCCTACAAGGAAGGGTATGTAGTGTCCCTTTCTGAAGCATGCACATCTGTTCCTTACACCTTCAAGCCCGATGTGGTCTTACCTAGTACAAGAATGAACTTTACTGTGGAGCTGTGACTTGACACTTCCATGATGAATGTGTGATAGAGGTTAATGGGACTTGTCTTGTGTGTGCTTGTCTTGTGAGATGAGACATCACTAGGAATCTGAAAGTTCTACCCTTTTAAAAGGATAATCCAATAGAGTTCTTGTATCATCTGTTTATCCAGTGTCAGGAACTTGAAATGCTCATGATCTTAGTCTGCCCAGACTGTGATGCTGAGAAGAGTTACCTAATTATGGATCAAGCACGATGAAAGCTGGCTTAACACCATGTCATAGAAGAATAACAGAGTTGAGATACTTCAGGTTTCAGTTCAGTTTGCTTATCTTTAAGGATTGTTTCTTTCAGATTCAATAATTTCTATCTCAGGTCATTAAATACTTTACCAGCCCGGTAACTTACCTTTGGAAGTTAGTTTGTTTTCCTTATGCTTCAGTTTCTGGTTTTCAGAAGATAGAAATACCTTAAAAATGCTTTCAGTGAACTTCAACTTGATGGCCGTTCCATTTTTCACTGACAAAAGTAATGTTCAAACCACTTAAAAATAATAACTGCTAGACACCTTATTTGAGGTTTATGATGGTACATTTATAGAAGCTTTTAAAATTCTTTCATTTGTTTTGAAGGGGCCTAAGTTTTTTTGTTTGGTTTTTTTTTTTTTTTGAATAACAAATTCTGATTTTATAAAGAAAACTCAGATTTCAGTTTTGTGGGTGAAGTATGAAGAACTACTTAAGTCTTAAAAGAATGTGGGCAATTGGCACAAGTTTAAGTGTTAAGGAAATCACATGTCTTAAGAATACTTCATAGGCTTCTAGTGTGTTTTGCAATTGAAATGCTAAGCCATTTTTGGTTATATTCTCTGAGCTGGTGAATGATAGACGAATGTGAACTTTGATTCTAGCAAAGGGAGGTTCATGTCTTCAGTGCTACTGCTCTTGTTCTTCAACAAATGTGTAATAGGATCATTAGCAAATACAGTCATTGAGTACATTTGTGTGTGATATATAGAATCATAGAGTGGTTTGGGTTGGAAGGGACCTTAAAGATCATTTGGATCCACCCACCTGCCACGAGAAGGGGCACCTTGCACAAGACCAGGTTGCTCAAAACCCTATCAAACCTGACCTTGAACACTGCAAGGGATGGGGCAGCTGTAGCTTCTCAGGGCAATATGTGCTAGTGTCTCACCACCCTCACAGGGAAAAATTTCTTCATAATATCAGAATCTCCCCTCTTTCAGTTTAAAGCCATTCCCCATTGTCATAACACTATTTGCTCTTGTAAGAAGTCCCCCTTCAGCTTTCTTGTAGGCCCTATCCAAAGCACTTCAATCTTCTGGGACTCAAACCTCACGGTACATTCTGCCCATGGGTTTAAGTAAGAAATCTTTCTGCCTGCATAGCTTGGTTTTGTGAGATCTTCAGTCTTTTTTCAAGTTTGAAAGTATGATGGCTTTATAGAATAACTGACTGCTAAAGCTGTGTGTTTATTAGAGTGACCTTAATAAATTTTTATTTAAATGAACAGTTACTAGTTTGGAATGAATCAATTTTAGGTTCCAGTGGTTTTAATGAGCTACTTTGAACCAGTGGAACATACATTCACAGTATGCATACGCACGACTTAGAGTGCAGTGTTTTGGTTTGCCAATCTCAGTTGGCACTTGTAATTAATGATCAAGCGTTTTGTCTCCGTGATCACTTGATGACCATAAGCAAGATCCTTGCTTACATGCCTGCGGAGTGGGGTATTGAATTAGTCAGAAACATTTTATTTGAGATTAGGAGCAGAAGCCTTTCAGCATTTGGAACTAGAGTCAGATGTAATCTGGTGTGAGTTTACAGTGGTCCTTTCTTAGTTTAAGTTGATTGACAGCAAGAGTTTATGTTCTGGTGAGTTTATGGTCCCAATGCCCTGGGCAAAACTCTTGTCTGTCAGAGTTCAAAGTATGATTAACACAATGGATATGAGGAAAAATGATTCAAGGGTACGAGAGATTGGGAGGTTTCCTTTCTTGTTAGAAATAATACTGTTCGTCTGCAGAGTTGCCAGATAGAGTTCATTTTAAAAAATGTGTGTTAAATCTGGCAATAGCAGGCTTTAATACATAGGTGCTTTCTGATTAACTTTGCTCTTTGAGCGGTCATGTAACACTCATGAACTAAGATTTTTGTGTAATTGTGCTATTGAGCAAGTCTAATTACTAAGCAGTCACATGGTCTCACTGACCTCCTTTCTCCTGGCATTCAGCCTACCTGTTCTAAATTCATGAATGCTACATAACAAATGCCAGGACCTTCCACAGCTCACTTCATCTTTTCTGGTTCTCTTCTCTTTCTTCCTCTTGTTCCTTCTTTCAAGCTGTTAGATCAAGAAGTGCTTCCATTGAGACATGTTTTTTCTGTATAATGAGTTTTCCAGGGTCGTTGACAGATCAAGGCTTGTGAGAGGGGGGGTTATTCAGTGCAGTAAAAGGTGATGAAGAAATGGTGGAGGGAGATGCTAAATAAAAAACTGCTTTGGTGCATCTCTTGTCAATTGTCCTCAAACTTTTGGCACTGGAATTAGCATGCATCTAATTATGTCAGCAGAGTAGACAAAGAATGTAACTTACGTACTCCAGCAAGTAACCATTACCTACTCATGAAAAAATGTGTTTGTATGTGCTCACAGACTTTTCCATATTAAGGAGAATGCGATCTCACGTTTAGCAATATCACTTTGAGAAGGTTTCATTTAGCTCTGGCTTTAGTACATAGTGGCAGTTGATCTCAATAGCTAAAAAAAGAAATGCAAACATTGTTAGCTGCTGCATAAGGATTTACTTTAGGTAATAATTTACTTCTTTAGTTTGTCTTTTTGAGTGTGCATGTATGTGTTTGATATGCTAGTTAAGACTGTCATGCAGCAACTGGTTTTAAAAGGATGGGTAGTCTGATCTTGACAATCCCTATATTATTTTTTTAATCATTCCTGAAAAGAATGACTTTCACTTTTAAAATAAGAATAATAAAATTTGTGTACCTGTTAGACTTTGTGAGAACACTGATGTGTTCAGCATCCTGCAAAGTGAGCTGCTGTTACAGCAAATGGTTGTGTTAATTTAGGAGAAAGATAAGATGGTTTGGTTTGTTTTTTTTTTTTACACTTAGACCTCAAGGTGTAATAAAAATTAATAACCTGAGGGGAAAAAAAACGTTTAATTTCCAGGGCAGTCGGTATAATTCATGGAAATGGGAACTTGTTTAAAAAAATTAATACTTAGACATCTTTCTATAGCATCTGTAAAGTCTTGCTATTCTGTACACTGGGTTTTGAAAATACAGCTTCAGGATATGTAAGTAATGATTTGTCCTTTAAGGAGCTGTTTGTTGGATGTGGGATTGGTGAAGAAAGGTTGTCAATAGAATTATTTTATGAGTGATTGCAGTTTTAAATGATATTATATTTGTAGTTCAGGCAGGCAAAATTTGTGTTGTACTTTGTGTCATCCTTCTATGTAAAGAGGAATGTACAAAATAATTGATTTCCCAGCTAAAAAACGTCCCTTTGTTTTCATGGTGTAGCACATAAGCTGAAAATCTGTTTGATTTATGAAATATTTAACATCAAACCAATTATCTAAAATATGAATAGAGGTAAATAGAGGTAATACTCTTGGCATTTCATATACAAAGACAATACGTCAGGTTTGGGAGTAACATTAGTTTTGTAGGGATTCTGTAGATTCTTTGGAGTTTCTTTTACAGGGTGGGTAGCCTGTGCTGAGCTCTGCCAGGGTGTAGCAGGTCCACAAGGGAACTTCAGTATTCCTGTGCTGTGTCCTAGGCACACTTGTGTGGTACCTTGAACCTGGCTGAATGCCAGGTGCCAACCGAAGCCAGTCTAACACTCCCTCACCTGGATGGGGAGAGAAAATAGAACGAAAGCCTTGTGGGTTGAGGTAAGGACAGGGAGAACAGAGGTCACTCAGCCAGCACAGGCAAAACAGACATGACTTGAAAAAAAAAATTAAATAATTTATTACCAATCAAATCAGAGTGAGAAATAAAATCAAACTTAAAACACATGCACCCCACCCCTGCCTTCTTCCCAGCCTCAGCTTCACTCCTGATTTCCTCTACCTCCTTCCCCCAGCAGTGCAGGGGAATGGGGTTTGCAGTCAGTTCATACATGTTGTTTCTGCTGTTCCTTCCTCCTCATCAGGAGGACTCCTCACACTTTTCCTCTGCTCCAGCATGAGGTCCCTCCCACCTAGAGTCCTCCATGAACTTCTCCAACATGAGTTCTTGCTGTGGGCTACAGTTCTTCATGAACTGCTCCAGTGTGGGTCCCTTCCATGGGGTGCATCCTTCAGGAGCAGACTACTGCAGCATGGGTCTCCCGTGGGGTCACAAGTCCTGCAGCAAACCTGCTCAGATGTGGGCTTCTGTCTCCACAGGGCCACCTTGATGTCAAACACTTGCCACACAAATCCAATACAACCCCATCATAACTTTTAATGAGTGGCTTCAATTCTAGTGCAGTATGCAACCCAGAGCACTTTTGTCCAAACAGCCAGTAAACTGAGGGTGATTAATCTGTAAATTTTCAAATCTGTTATTGAAGAATGGTAACTTGTGTTCAAAAGCCATGTGTTTGGATGGAAGTTCTGTGGTACCAGTGGTTGGATTGCAGAAACCCTCCAGTGCCCACCTGTCCTCGTGCGCAGAAAGACCTGTTTACACCAAAAGTACCCACAGATTAGCAATTCCCTCTCTAATTCAGCATGGTACATGATGTAGTCCTGTGATTTACAAAGTACGTCACTGAACCACACTGACGTATGTCTTCATGGTTTTAATCCTGTGGTGTTGATGACAGGGCTGGTTCCACCCTTCTGTGATAACACGCAGCCCTGTGGTAAACCAGGTGAGCTCATCAACCTGTCCAAAAGAGATTAGTTCCCATTGTGTTGGGATCAGCTGTGTGGTAGATTGTGCCAGCAAAAAGGTCACAGTAGTAATAGCAAAGAGGTGAGAGTGGGGAAGGCGGGTACTATTTCTTTCTGTAGCTGTATAAAGTTGAGTGAAATTAAAATGGCCATATAGCTGTGGCCTGTGTTGCTTGTGTGTGTAGTAACTACTGGGTGGTTTTTGGAAGGTAATTGTTGGTTTATTCCATGGTTTGCATTTTTGACACCTGTTGAAGTTATATTGCTAAAAGTAAGTATCAGCCTTTTTACTATGTTAGCAGGAAGGCCTGATTTATTTTTTGTCAGACTCTCAGAATGTTAGAAATAACCCTGTCAGTTGAGAAATCATACTATGCCTGTTTGCTTATTTTGGTGAATGATCTTATATCACCAGATTCTGTAATGTAGCTATTAGTAAACTGGACAAGAAGTCTGCACTGGTTGGTCTGGAGAGAGCAGGCAGTACTACAAATCCAGCTTTATGCAGTGTTCAACATGTTTTTTTCCAAGTAGCAGTTGTTATAGGCTAGAAAAATTCCAGTGACCGTTTATATGGTTTGCTTTTTGACTGCAAGAATAAGATTTTCATTACGGTTTTGGAGACCTGTTTTTACATCACTGGCTTCCAGGTTTGAGGATATCAAGAGAAGATCTGGGTACAGGGTTCTTGACATGCAAATATAGTGTGTGTACTATGAGTACCAAAGGACAAATGCAGTCTTGAAGCAACTCTGTAGGACTATTTCAGTCTTCCTTCTCTTGGGCCCAGAAATCTAGTCTTTTATTTACCTAAGCATCAATAAATCCGTGCTTTATTTGAGCTGGGGAAGGTAATCTGTCTGCAATTTGTGTTACCTCCTCTGATCATAAGAAGAGAGGGTGATTAACTCACCATCCATGGTGAGCATTAAACAAACTTTTTTTTTAGGCAGTCAAGAATACAGGTTTTCCCCCAACGATCAGTATGTGATGATGTCAATGAGTTCTGCATTGTTCTTCAAAGCAAATTATTTTATATGTTATCATAGAATGGTTAGGGTTGGAAGGGACCTTAAAGATCATTTAGTTCCTGTCCCTTCCACTAGATCAGGTTGCTCACAGCCCTGTCCAGCCTGGCCTTCAACACTGTCAGGAGTGCGGCAGCCACAGCTTCTCCGGGCAACCTGTGCCAGGGCCTCAGCATCCTCTCAGGGAAGGACTTCTTCCTAAGAGCTCATCTAAGTCTCCCTTTTCCCCCTTGTCCTGTCACTACGTGCCCGTGTAAAAAGAATCTCTCCAGATTCCTTGTAGGCCCCTTTTAGGTACTGGAAGGCTGCTCTAAGGTCTTCTCCAGGCTGAACAAGATGAACTCTCTCATCCCATCTTCATAGGTGCTCTGGTGCTCCAGCCATCCAAAAGATCATCATCTTTTGTCCATTTTCATGTAATAAGGTATTTTATGAAAATGTCTTCATTCCTACCAATGGGAGCTAATTTAAAAACAAATTTAATTATCCAGATATTGCAGAAAAGTCTGCTTATCATTGTACCACCTGAACTTCATGGTTTCTGGCAGTTTACCTAGAGCATGGAAGCCATTCTTTTCAAGGAAGGTGATTCTTTTCCATAGTTTTTCGAAGCCTGGCAGGTTTTCAGGTTAATTGTATAACCCATGGTAGGAGAGAGGTCAGGCTGCCAGCAGAGTCAGCCATTTTTTCAGTGTGGAAGTTACACTGAAGTCTGTGTATTAATTGGTTTATTGCAAGAAACTCTTTGCTATCAGGTATTCTGTGACCTTTCCTTAGTGACCTAAAAAGGCAGAAGCTTGAGCATGAGTCGGTTGTGTAAGTACTGTGGGAGTACATAGCTTTCTGTTTTATAGGATTAGCAATTTACATATCACATTTTAACAGGTTTAATAACCGTGCCTTGAGTAACCTCTAGGAAAGGGCCGAATTTCCGTACTGGGGCAGGAACTTCATGGTATTTTTGTGCAATACATTTTCCTTCAATCTTTCAAAACCATAAATGTGGAGCGTGGTTAGTTTGTATGCTTCTGTATACTTCTGGCTTTCAAGTTCCTTGCAATCTGGGTCAACAGGTGAACTATCGTGGCAATGTTCTTCTAACCCCAAAACCTCCATACATTTTTCAGGTCACCATTAAGCATTTGCTTTCACTGCTTTGGAGTTCCGTGTGCAGAAATGTTTCTTTATGCAGGAATAATGCTTTAGTGGTGGTGAAGGATAGACCAGAAGAAACTGGGGAGAACAGGTCAATATTGTAATGTTTTGTTTCAAGTGTGTAGATGGAGGTGGCTGTGTCAGAAGTCTACATGTATATCTATACTTTCGGACCAGTTACAAATCTGAGAGCATACCGATTACCAATGGAGAGAAGGTAAAAAAATAACACATGAGCTTTGTTAACGTTAGTTTGGACAGTACCTGAGCTGCAGTGAATAGAGCTTCCTAAAATACACGGTTTTTTTTTCTTGAGTTCTGTACTTTGTGGTATATTTTTTGTTTGGTTGGTTTTGTTTTGTTTTGGTTGGTTTTGTTTTTCAATTGCAGTAGTATTTGAAAGGTCTGAAAGTGCCTGTTGATAAACGTGGGTAGGAAATAAGAATTTGATAATTCTTGCTCATAATCTCTTTGAAAAGTGCTAACAGAAGAAGGTTCTTGAAATACGATGGAGCCTTTTCTGGTTATCAGAGATAGAATGGATTTCTTGCAGCTGAATGTTGGTCAAGATGTGTCTTGCAAGTCTGATATCTGGGTTAACAGACATGTGATGACATGTTCACCTGAGCTTTTGTGTAATTCCTTGCTTCCTTCTGCAACTAAACTAGATAAACTTTCTGGGCCTGATTTTGAAACTTACTTTATCTCAGTGCTTCTTCATTTGTAGGAAAACATCTTCTTTCCTGTTTAGTCATATGTGTTCCTTTTTCAACATCTGTTAGTATGTCTGTGACTCTTGCACTGCAGTAGAAAGGAAGGGGTGCAAATTTCTTGCACAGTAAGTTTGATCCCTTTTAGAACACAAACTGCTATAATTTCAAAATTAAAACTAGAAACACTGTGAAATCTGGTCGAGCTCAAACTGGGTAAGCTGTGAAGTATGGGTATATGTTGTTACTCATTCGTCAGTGAGAGATGAAATATCTACAGTATAAGTTACTTAGGAACAATTCCTGTAAGGAAAACTTGGATTTTTCTATCTGTTATCTGTCTGAAGCGTGGAATCCATGACCTAGGAAATGCTTTACTTTTTATAGAAAGGAATGTGTGTAGTTTACTGCTTGCAGATTTTCTTTTTTTCCTTTTTTGTAATGCCAGTGTCAATTCTACTTATCTTGTAGGTGAAGGGCAAACTGTGCTGCAGTTGAGAGAGGGGCAAAATAATGCTGAAAAGAACAGAAATAGGATGGCAGCTTTCATCAGAAACATGACTAAATAGGTAACTCCTTCATGTAGGTTCCTTGTTACTTGATGCCTTGTGCATAACTCGTAAAGCATGATCACAATCTGCATGGTTGCAATTTTGTTATGCACTAAATATATGGAACACCATGGCAAGCTTGATCTCAGTTTTGCAATCTGTTCATTTCTGAAGTACTGGAGAAGTGTACAGGGAGTTGTGAGACTTCATTTTACAGTGCAGTGGGTATTAAAAGTAGTTGATTATTTGATTCCCAATACATGGGATCAATTGAAGAATGGAGTGGTTTTTTTTTTCTGTGTTCTCTTGTGAGTTTCCTCAGAATTGAAAATTTTCTGTCTAAATACTGTGGCATCAAGTGATTATTTTTTTCCTTAATTTTTTCTCCTGTTCTTCGTATTTCACATTCCTGAGAATAAGCAAACTCATTTATTTCTAGGGGCTTAAAGTAGAAAAAGAGAGCAATACAGCTTTTAGAAGAGACTGCTTACTGTTGTTTCCCTTATTCCCCTCTTATGGGAAAGACATGACTCTACATCTGTGAAACTGATATTTGCATTTAAAATAAAATCATCTCCAGAGCAGGTTTTGCCATCAAGGTTTCAAAACGGTCTTTGACTGGGGAGCAGGTTGCAGTTTGGTTTTGTTCTTTGTTTTTGTAAGTCTTGCTGTTACTGAACTCAAGAAGTTGAAACTACCCAAGTCTTAATGATGGTGAGTGAACAAAGGATGTAATTCGAATTGGTTTATTTGGCTTGCTTAGGGATGATTGCTGTGACTTTGGTTCTTTTTCACATGACAGGCTTAGTAATACCAAATTTACTGTGCTTTATCTGTGTTTCTTTTTAGATAGCATAGCTGCTGTTTACTGCTATCATGCCAGATATCCCAAATCCTGTGAGTGCTTCTTTAAATGACTTGTTACGAGTGCCTTTTTCACTTTTTCTCCAGCATGCTGTTTAACTGGTATGACCTGGAAACATCTTCTAATGTGTAGTTTTGTCATTGTAGGCAGAGGATAATGTCGTAAATTGCTGTGATATTGATTGTTCAGCTTCAGTTGAGGTGTGTTTTCCCTTTCTATTACAAGGCTTTCATAATTTCAGAAGATATGTATAGGGATCATATAAAGATCATACAGTGATGGTGGTTTTCACTGTGCAGGGTTTTTTCATTTTACTGACATTTCCTTTCTGTGAGGTAGTTGCCACTAAACTTACTGGTGAGAAGTACTTTGAATGATAGTGTTTTTCTTCTAAACCATGAAGAATGTCATGGGTTTGTGGGAGATAATGTGGATCTTCCTATTTTTACGTTTTAGAGTTTGGCTTTCTGCGTTCTTTCAAATATAGGTCCACCAACCTCTCTCTTTCAGTGCCAACTCTGAAACACTGTGTTTGCCAAAGAAAAGTTCTTCAGTGCTGCCTTACTGAGAGTTTTACTCCAGTTCTTTACTACTTCCCTGTGACAGAACACAATGTAACTTACATTTCTGGCACTGGAGGTCATGCTTTCAAACTAAAAAGTGTTACTTTTGTGATCAGATGTTGCTTTTGCAGCAGCAGCCTTTTTGATGTTTCTTGCAATTCTGGTTTGTCTTCTACTAGTCCATCTTTCTTCCAGAATCTGCCCTCTGCATTTGCTGCTCTGTGGTTTGTCAAGTGCAATGGTAAAATACAAATAAATTTTAGTTTTGTTGTTTTGGGTTTTTTTTTCCTATTCTATTTGGAAAGTATGGTATTTGCAGGAGTAATTGTCTCATTATATATGATTTGTGCCCAAGAGAAAGCATGGGGGAAACTTTGGAGCTTTTTTTGATTGCACTATCATAGTGTCATTGATTCCAGTATTTTTCCTGCTGAACTTAAAAGTTTTAGGTAAACTAAGCTTTGGAGAGCTTTGCTGTTTATGTTTTGTTTTTCTGCTTTCATAGCATGAGTTATATCTGTGAGAATCTTTCTGTTGACTGAAGTTTTAAGATGTACTATACAGTAATGCATAGCTTGCCTTTTGTTGGAATGAGTTGCCTTCTGCTTGGAAGTGTTAGTCTCTTGTGCTTGCCTCTCAAATTTTACCTTGAATGCAAGCTTTTGAACTTGGGGTTTGCATAAATGGATCAGAAAATACTTCTGCGGAAGTCAGCATGATTGGTGTGTGAAGCCTTGTAGGATGATTTCTACAGAGATAATCTTTTTCATCATGAAGTTAAGATACAGTTCAATGAAAAGTCACATTAGTGAACTTTGTTATACCACTAATGGTCATTAACAGCAGCAGTAAACAGGAAGCTAAGTAATTGTCAATGTTACTTCCTGGGTTAGTGTAGTACCTTTGTATGTCACCACTCCACAGTTCATGCAGTGTTAAACAGGGTTTAAAAACATACTAATTTTACCTGTCATTCGTGAGGGTTTTATGCAGATGCAATGTTTATTTTATATCTGTAGTAAAGGATTATGTCCATTAGCTTGTGCTTGGATCGCAGTACTGGAACCTGCTTGTGCTGACACTGCTGACACTGGCAAGGAACACATTGTTCGTGAGCTGCTGTTTATTCTGACACCTTCCGCTTCTATTATATTTTTTACCAGCTCCTTCAGGTTTGAACATCGCCTTGGTACTTTTTGAACTCTGAGCACATATTGAGTTTCACTTAACCTTTAGCAGCCAATGCTTCTAAATAAGACACAGAAGAGTAGAACCGACCGTGCAGCTTGCTCTTGCTTGAAGCCTCCTTAGTTAGGAATAAAGTTTGTCTGCGGTACGGGAATCCTCTTGGAGCAGCTCTGACGGGAAGGAGAAATTCGGCTGCTACCACAGCGGTTACATATAACTGGAAAAGTAGGTCATTGTGGCAGGGAGTAGTCCAAACAGCCGCCTGGTTGCTGCAGCAACGACCTACTTTAGGAAACTATTCTTGTTGATTCATATTGCAATGTTCTTCTTGCAAGTGGTATAAGGAAATGATCAGGTTATGAGACATTTAGCAATGCAAGCTTCAGACTTTTTGTAGACATTCTTTTCTTCTCCCCTTTCCTCCTTCCCCCTTGATCTTTGCCCCTTGACATTGGACATGTGGGGATTAAAGCAAATAAAGTTTTTCTTCAGTTTTGACCTCTAGTGGGGAACATCTCTTCTTGAAGGTTCTGCATAGCAATAATACTTACCAATGGTGATTAAGTTTCCAAAGTTTAGAGCCTACAGATGTCCCCCTATAATTTTTGTCTATAGAAATAGTTTGGAGGGTTGTTACTTGGGTTTTTTGGGGGGTTTTTTTGTTTGGTTTTGGTTTGTTTGGTGGGTTTTTTTTTTCATTTTTTTACAAGTATTTCTTTTCTGAAAGGATAATATTTTATCTTGATATTCAGCTGGTCTTACTTTAACTGCCTTGTCTCAAACAAAGTTTATCCACCTTCAGGAAGGTGGACTTGGTGCCTCCCTCCATTTTTTCATTAACTTGGTAGTGTTCCTATCTGCATCTGCTGTGTTGCTATTAATTCTGATCCTGGCACAAGCAAACTGGAAAAAATAAAGTAATCCTATGTACACTGGGAACCCAGGACAATGATGATGCCTTCCAATTGTCTACCTTTATGCTTTCAACAGTCCTAGTAATAAAAACATCTGTGGCTGGTGTTCAGGAAGTGAGTTTTGGTAGTTCAGTCCCATCTTCTGAAAGGAATGGGTAGACAGGGAAAATGAGGAAAATATGAGAAGTACAGTTGTTCTAATTAATTATGATTAATTAAACCTTTATCTAAACCACTGTCACTTCTGCGGAAAAAGATTGAATATCACTTTTTAGTTATCAGTGTTCCACTGAGCTGTACTACATAAATTTTCAAGATAAATTTAGTTACTTCACTTCTAGTGAGGTACTTTCTGTTGGCCCTGACCTTCCATATTGCAGTGAACTGCTGCAGTTGAGGCAGAGGAACATAGCATACTTATCTAGAGGTTATCTGTATTTTTTTCATTTATTACGTCTTGAACTATATTTCAGTTCTGTTTACCAGGGCTTACATTACTGACCTCTTGTACCTTTTTCGTCAGCTCTAGACTCTGAGACGGAAGGCCTCTGCAGCATGAAGCATACCCTTACCTCTGTTAGTCTACTCATATGCTGAGAAGGTTTGGGGCAAAGTGGAGGTTCTTTTGGATTTATGCAGCTTAATAAAGCTGTGTTTCAGTTGTTGGTTTGTTTGTTTTGGTTTTTTTTAATGTTGATTCTTTCTGTATAGTTCAAATAATTGTATTATTTGACTTAGTTGACTCAAAAATCTGAACGCATTTTGTCCATGTCTGCTTTGTATTCAGATGTAAATGACTAATCTCCATTTTGAAAGACCAGAAAACTTTGGCTGCCTTGAACTGTAAGAGTAGGAATAGCAAGTTAGGATAATGCTGTCTGACCACCATGAGGTGAGCACCACAGAAATGAAATCCAGTCAGTTCTAGCTAAGATCTTCAGGAATAGCTTCAGTTAGTTTTTTCTGGTTTCCAAACTTTCTACCAATTTCTGTGCTTGCTAGTATATTTCAGGTCTAACCTTAATTCTCCTCAGTTTTAACAGATTTTTCAGGTATGGAAAGCCAGAGATGATGGAATTATACCTTAAAGACTTGCAATTTTTTAACAGCGTAGTTGAAAAAAATGCTTATTTTATACAGTGTTTCAATTCTGGGAGACTTGGAACTGTGCAAAATCCCATTAGCAGTAATTACAACCTTAAATAGGTCACTTGGATGTAAGGAAAGTAAAAGGGTTTTATTAAAATAAATGAGGGGCGGTATAAAATTTGTCCTTCAGAATCAGGTTGCAAGGCTGTATCTTGTTATAGCGCTCTTATCAAGCTTGCTCTTTTGAAATGAGCCATAGCTGTTAACTTTCTCATGGACAGTTCAGATTGCCGAAAATAATGTGGCTGAACTATTTTATAAAGAGGCCAGCTCTGGTTTAATTACAACAAGCTTTATGAGCTGCTTGTTTAAATAAGAGAACTTGGAACATGAGAATAAGGAGTTTTAAATTTACTTAAATATGAGCATGTCTGTACTCTCTGTTTAGTTTTGTAACTTGCTTCTAGGTCCTATATCCCCAGCTGTCCT
Organism: Loriculus beryllinus; assembly: GCA_039877255.1. NCBI lineage: Eukaryota > Metazoa > Chordata > Aves > Psittaciformes > Psittacidae > Loriculus > Loriculus beryllinus. The sequence continues at coordinate 18,223 of JBCJKH010065965.1, read as the reverse complement.
CACTGCAAATAAATTGTTTGCTCTTGGTTTTTCCTTTATGCATCCAGCTAGTTTCTACCTGGAAAGATTAGGCATAAAGAATTAAAGTCAAATAGTAAGGACTTCAGTATATCAGATTGGAATTAGAGGATTAGAGAAAAATAAACACAGAATATATGCATTGAAGAATGGAAGACCCTGGGGTAGAGATTTAGAAAGTTGTGAGCCTGTTAGTATCACCAGAAGGCTGACCTTTGTAACAAGCAAGTAATTTGAGATGTTTGTTGCTAGTTATATGGGAAGAGTTTAAATGAATAGTAGGTGTCTTTGAATGTGAAATTAAGTTCCAGACCTTTACAGAAGCTAAATACACTATTTACTGTGGCGTACGGCTCACAAAATACGAAACAAATACAGATTGCTGTTTGGAAGGTTCTGAATGTCTTTTGAATACTGTTTGGGAGGTTATGAATGTCTTTTGAATAGGACAAAAGTGTTGTGTGTTTCCTTCCTTTGGGGAATACTAACCTTGAAAAGGTAGTTCAGTTGGAAAGAAATGAATGAGGAATGATATGTAAGAAGATGTTAGCTTTGTGACCGATGTAAACTAGGTTAGATTAAAATGATTTTGTTGTTCTAATAGAGCAGTGTTGCTTGCTGTAGTTGGTATTCTAGTCCCGCTCCACATGTGAAGTGGTCTTTACTACTTACCTTCAAAAAAGATTCACCCAGAAGGGCTCATCCTGGAGAGATTAAATTTTAAACTCACTTTCTTTCAGTTGTTTGAAGCTCCTTCTTTCATTCTTTCTCAAAGAGTTAAATTTGGTTTTAAGAAGATTTTTTGCAGCAATTATAAATATTTCAGCTTTTCACAGGCTTGGATGTATCTTGCATTCTTCCTCCATCACTTTCATCAAACTTTGGCTTGAAGATTATAACAGTAGTAAGTATTAGGAGGGAAAAAAGCCAAGTAATGCACTTCATGGTCTGTGTTTGGTTTTGCTTTTGCATGTGGATCAGCTATTACTGAGTTATGAAAGGTGCTGGAGTCCTGAATTGCACTCTAAAGAAGCTGGGTTTTTTCCACTGACTAGAGCAACCCTGCTGGAGATTAGTTAGCCCCCACAACCACTTCACTTAAGTATCTGGAGTTGAATAACATGGAACTTTTCCTGCTCTTGTGTATAAGCTTAAAGGATATTACTTCTGTGAAATGTATTACTGTATACCTGTTTCAGATGTGGAGGTTGTATGTGCCATTTGCTGAAACAATGTAACATTGTAAGGCATGCTGCTGTGACCTTGATTTGGTAATAGGAAAATATTACTATGGCTTGCTGCCAAAGGATGCGGTGCAGTGTACATAACACTTAAATCCTGTCTGAGCTTAATCTTCTTAGAGTTTCATAAGCATATACTGCTTGCACTAAGACACATTGGTGGGTGGTGGGAATCAAACAGGAAAATATACTTGTAAAATATAGGTACATCAAATTTGAGACACTTAGTGTCTCGTACTGTTTTGGTATTAGGTGAGTTATACCTAATGATTCCTGTAGAAACCAGTATGAGGAATGTATTTACCTAAATGATGCTGGGCTTTCATAATAACCTAACGGAACATGCGGCAAAATAGCTGATACAAAAGAGAGGAGCTCTCACCCCACTGCCTTCCCTTCACATGAAGAGAAATAAATGTTGTGTAATCTATTAACAGAATTGGAGTCTAACGCTGCAGACTATACTCAAACAAAACAATGTGGTTGATGTTATACAATATTCTTTGTTTTTATTGAATCCAGCTCTACTAAACTGTGGAAGATGGAGGACAATGTGACAGCAATGTCGGAAAGAAAAAATTGAATGGGAAGATAAAACTAGCAGACATTAGGCCGCTTAAGATAATTCTGATAGACAAAGTCTGGGTGGGAATCAGCCATAACGACATGAGTCTCTTGTTTGACAGTGCTATTCTTTCCCTGGAGAGATTGTAATCAATGGTTTGGCTTGAGGACTAGTGGGTAGATAGAAAGGATTTCAAAGGATTGGCTAAACAGAAGTTTTGGATGGATTGCTGGAAGTTGAGCAGTCATAGGTAAAAATATCAAACTTAGGAATGAAACAATTTTTAGAACTGTTCTTTTTCACTCAACATTTTAGATGTGCTCCTCAGAATAAGGAACCCTAGATTCGTTTCTGTTGTGTGCAACTGGCAGTCTAACATTCCTACCTTGCCTAATGGTTAAGTTCAGAATCTGAATCAGTTCAGGAAAAAACATGGAACCGAAGTTTCTTGACTCTTTAATGGCTTAGCACCACCATTTTCAGATGTGACTGATGCCTGAAAGAGAAGGCATTGCACCTTAAGTCCCCTCAATTTCCAGCAACTGGTCTCATTTCAGGCTGGCAAGAAGGATGGTTTTGTGTGATTGCAGTTTCTGGGTGTTTATTACTCCTAAAAGTAACCGCAAACAAGACTTACTTACAGACACATTGTTTAAGGGTACCATTATCCTTCTTTGAAGTCTTCTCTTAAATAAAATTGCTACATATTTCACAGACTGCTCCTGACTTACTCTTTGGAGAAAGTCTTTAATCACATTAATAATACAGAGCCAGGAAGGCTGCATGTTGTAGTACTTACTTTTGTTCACTTTGTTAATGGTTAACTGTGTTAACAATTAGTTATTTAACTTCTTGAATTTCTGCCTTGATGGTATCGGTTTATTTCAGATGCATGTTAGCTAAAATTATTATCTGTATTATGCAAGCCAGTTTTTGGCTGTCACTTCTAAAAGTGCAGGGGGGCAGAACATTTAGTTTAGATTTTGGACCAAAGGCAGACTTTGCATGATTTGCAGCAGGGAGTATTGTGGGGTTTCTTGGAGTAAACAGCTGAGATTTTATATTTGTGTCTTTTAAAGAATGTGGACTTAAGAAGCTATCAAGAAAACTCTTAATGTCATAATTGGAAGATCCTGAGCAAAATGTGTGTTATGCCTTCTAAGAATGTTGCTTAAGCACAGATGTGCTTTGCACTGGCATCTTCACTTAGACTTACAGTAAGTCTTTTCTGTCTCCTGCCATCATCTCAGTCAGGCATGTACTTCAGGCAGTTTGCGTGACATTAATGGTGAATTTTTCTTCCTTTGGTTTGTCCAGGGGAAGTTGAAGACCATATGCAGAAACCTGGACTGATGCTCTAATCTGATAAAAATATCTGTGCATCCTTTTTATGTCTTTTTTTAATGATGTCATGTAGTTTTTAATATTCATTCAAAGTGAAAAAGAAAGTACTTTCCCACTGATTCTTAGGTTGAGAAGAAAAAGTTGGGTTATATTTCAAACTTGGAAATATGACCTGTTACTCTACGGAGAGTTTTAAATAGATCCTAATTGCCACACTTTGGTTTAAAGTATAATAGAACTCAAGCCTAATAGCTCCTAATTTCATAGCTGCTATGAAGAAACTTCGCCTCAAGAGCTCATATACTGAAAAAAATACTGTTTATGAGGTGGAGGTTTTATATTTCGTTTCAATTTACAGACAAATTTACCAATCACAGACTGGTTTGGGTTGGAAGGGACCTTAAAGATCCAGTTCCAACCCCCTGCCATGGGCGGGGACACCTTCCACTAGACCAAGTTGCTCCAAGCCCCATCCAACCTGGTCTTGAACGCTGCCAGGGATGGGGCAGCCACAGCTTCTCTGGGTACCCTGTGCCAGGGCCTCAGCACCCTAACAGGGAAGAATTTTTTCCTAATACCTAGTCTTATTTTCTCCTCTTCCAGTTTAAAGCCATTCCTCTTTGTCCTATCACTACATGCCCTTGGAAAAAGTCCCTCTCCAGATTTCTTGTAGGCCCCCTTTTAGGTACTGGAAGGCTGCTATGACGTCTCCCTGGGATCTTTTCCAGGCTGAGCAACCCCAGCTCTCTCAGCACGTTTTCATAGGAGAGATGCTTCAGCCCCCTGATCATCCTCACGGCCCTCCTCCAACAGTTCCATGTCCTTTTTATGTTGAGGACACCAGAACTGCACACAATACTCCAGGTGAGGTCTCACGAGATCAGAGTAGAGGGGCAGGATATGGTGATATTCTGTCTTACAGTGACCAGCACAATGAATCTCTAATTTCAGCTGGATCACAAGGCATCAAATAGAATTTTTTTTGTGATTTCTTTCCATCACATTTACTCAGCTTTCTCCACCACACACAGAGACAGTTTTATTTGACCTTACATTGGAGGCCAACCTGACTGAATATTTTGGCCAGCTGAACAGCCAGCATCTGTAGTCTTCAGGTCCTCACATAACCTCGGAGACCACGTATGTTTCTATCTGGATAGGGCTCAAAATTTTCTTTTTCCAGTTTTTAAGGTTTTCTGCCAAAATGTCTACTTTGCTTATGCACCAGTATCATCAGTGATACCGGCATGACCCTGAGAATATGTTGCTTAACTCACACAGGAGATATAATAGAGGAGACATACATGCTTCTGTAAAGCTCAGCTATTAAGAGTCTGATTGTACTTCTGTTTACACAATTGGAAGTTGGGAACAATTCCACTAAAGTCAACAGTTACACACTATACAAGTGGTGTTAAGTGAGATCAGAAACAGGCTCTTAACTTCCTCTGGCATTTCATATTCTCATTATACTTTTAACATAGAGATTTAGAGTTAAAGCTGCAAGGGTTCTGTTAGAATTAAGTGTCATTCTGTCAAAATCACATCTGGCTTAATGTTTTTGAAATCTGCTTCAGTTACAAGCACTACCAAAGCTTGCTATTACTTAGAAAAGGCTATTTTTAATGATTAAATGATTAATTATTTTTTTTTAAGTCTCTCATTCTGCTTGCTTTAATAGTCTCTGAGTACTCTAGATAGAATCAGCTTAAGTATTTAATAGGAAAGTCATATTCTTCCTCTTAACAGCTTCTGGGAGCTGAGAAAATAAGTATCTTTAAAAGAGGTATTACTAGAAAAAAAGAAAGTTGACAGGGTGTGTTTTGTCATGGGTCATATCTCTACTATGATTTTTCTTGGTTTTAAAGCCTAGGCTTCAAATTGCTTGTGTTCCATTGATGAACTGTTTTTAGATGAGAAAAATAGAGGAATATGGGATGACACACTCGTCTAATTCTAGTAGAAAGCAATGAAATACTGGCACTAGTTTTCAAGGTAGTTGATAACATCTACACAGTAAATGGTTCCTTTGAGGTCTAGAATTTAAAAAAGAGGCTTTATCAAAAAATTATCTTGCTTATATATGCTACAAAATGCCTTGGCTCTCTGAAACTGATAGATGTACTCTAGGAACCTTCATTATGCCCATGTCCTATTCCTGAAAACCCTCAACACTGTTCCCCAGGGGAACAACAACATAGGCAGACCAGAGCCCATGCATAAGGTGTGTAACTGTCTCTGTTAGTGCCTTCTTCTTTACATGTTCTATTTAAAATTTTTGTTCCAGCATGTGTTATAAAAAGTTGGAATTTTGCACTGGCATTTCTCCAGTATGTCAACCCTTTATCTCTCAACCACTTTGCTGACAACAGCTATAACATTTTGACTGGTATTTTTTTTCCTCTTTAGTTAGTCCTTACACTGTCAGTTTCAGGGTCCTGAAATGATGCTAGCTGTTTAAAAAAGCATATTCTTAATTAATGAAGTATACACCCCAGTCTGGTGATTTTGCCTGTAGCAGGAATGAATTTTAAACCATATTACTTAGCTGGAAAGAAGACAGGATACAGCTGCAACACTGACACTTGAAACAACAAATACAAGCCAAAGGTTTGGAATCATTTCCAGCTACTTGGCCCCTCTATACAGAAATCACACTAGCGCTTCATGTCCTGAACCCGATGCCTGCTTTTTCAGAACAACTGGATACTAGGAGGCAAATGAAAAACAAAATTAACACCTTTCAATCTCTGCGTAGAACAAGCCAGAAGGTGAGAGCTTATCCCATTCTTACACTTAAGCCAGTCTTTCTCAAAGTACTTGGTTGGCTTTTGGGGAAGATGAACTTGTGGCAAGCACAAGGAAATGAGAAGCTAATGCTATGTCTAAAGTTTGTTTTAAGAAAAGTCAGCAAGCAATCTATATTAGAGAAAAAATAACACCCCTTGTGTATGCTTTAGCATATACTGAGATTTTTAATTAAATACCTATATAATGAACATCTAAGTCAATAAGTAAATCAATATCACCCAACAGAATTCATTATAATTAATCAGGCTGTAGATACTTCATATGGATTAGCATTTTTTAATCTCTGTTGCAAATCAATGCGGGGTGTTCAGTGGTAGTCTACTATCCCCAAAACAGCAGTTAAATACCTGAGCTAACCATTTAAATACCTATGACTGCATGACTCAGAGCAAATGTGCTGTTCTTATTCTCCAGCACTGTATTCTCTAACAGGATCTGAATAAGTCAGATAAGAACTGATAGTTGTCCCCAGTCTATTTCACATGAAAAATAATTCAGTCTTAAAAAAAAACCAAAAACCAAAACCAAAACAAAACATGTGAGACACTTGTATGACAAAATATTCTAGATAAATATTCATATTTAAATGGTTATATAATTATTAAAAATATAGGAATTCTGTGCAGGGTAACATTTTCCCCAGCTGAGAAATGTTTCCTTAATGCTACAAAGGCAGTTCTGCTCTATATAACTTGCCATACACCACACTGTAATGTAACTGTGAAAACAAATGCTAATTGCATTTAGGAGACTAGACTACAAAAGTAGGTCTATCAGATTTTCTCAACTGTGATAGGTGTTTTATTTAACAGTTTAGACTAAACTGGATATTATTTACCTTTCTAACTGTCTGGATACTTCTAAAAGGTTTTTATTTATGATGTCACAGACCAAGGTCTTTTGAGGTTGGATTAGTAAAAAAGCACTGGGCACAGTGAAATGCAGTGCTGTACTCTTCCACTCTGAAACAGTTTGAGGCTTTTTTTTTTTTCCAGAAAATACAGAGTATCTGTTTGTCATGAGATGCATATCAGTTATTATATTAAATTTAAAGTATATGTGAAATTGAGAGGAAGACCTTGGAAGTTTTATACCAAAAGTCTCCTTATAATAATTGTACATGTGTGGGTTCATTGTACTTACTCCAAATGTTATTTACATCATCTAAAATACTTAGCATTAGATGTTTAACATCTTCCTGAATGTGTGAAGTTCCTTCTCTATCTCACTGTAACAGGAATATCAACATTGAAGAGTAATTCCTGGCAAGGTTTTCAATAAATAATATATGATTGATATACTTTTTAAATGTCTGTACCTGAAATCCTATATTTATAGTGGAAGAATGTGAAATGAAAAGTCCTGCTCTGAAATGCATCTCTTTTGCTTAACTACTTAGAAGTGAAATTTTCCAAATACATTTTTTTTTTTTTTCCCCCAAACAGGAGATTTTTTCCCCCTGCTTCAAGAGTAAATTTTTTTCTGTTGTTTTGCTTGGACTATTCACTAACATTGAACTGTGCCTAACTTCCTGTTACACTGAAGAAGGCAAACACAACTTTCCAAAGGAATGTGTTGCAGGTTCAATAGTCTTAGTAGAACATATTTACTACCTCCCTCAATAAAAATAGGATGCCAAAGCAACCTTCCCCTGTGAATCAGTAACTATACTCCTTGATTATGTCCTGGTGTTTTCCCTTTTTAAATGCAATCTGCAGTAGGACTTTACCTACATCAAAGACAGTAGCCCATTGATGAGAAATCAGGTTACTATGTCTGGATGACTTCTGGTAGAGCCTGATCAAAAGGCCAGAGGACAGCTCAGACAGCCATCTCTTTTCCTTTTGTTGGAGTCCGGAAATAAGACAGTTGATAGCTGCCTTTTGGTCCTAATCTGCACCACTCTGCTTGACAGGAGATGAAAGGTGCACCAATTACTGCTGGTAATAGCTGACTACTATATGCATTCATTACTGTGCTTATCATTACAAATTACATGATATTCTTTACCTGTAACTTATGGAAATATTTCAGTATAGCAAAATTTCTGTGAGCATCACTTAGTCTATTTGTATATACCACAGAGAGCCTAAAGTAAAAATGCTTTCAAAAAGAAATTCATCATGATACAATCACATGAAAGAGTCCAAGAACTCACATAATGCTAGCAGCTGGAAATTTGTTTTAGTACATAATATGAGGAATAATTATATTTATGTAAAACTGATATCCACCTTCTGCTTCAAGAACTCCCCATGGCTATTGAAACTATGAATGTATGTCTCCCAAGTACAAATCTGCATGCATGAAGACAACATGAAAATGGAAAGATAATATATCAGAAACCATGAATTATAAGCCTATAATTATATCAAGTTGTTCTGTAGGCAGAAAATCACAATCTTTTTTATTTCTCCCACATTAGCATAAGATACAAACCTTTTAATAGTAACATGAGTGCAGTAATGTATAATGAGAAATTGAAAAAAAAAACTGAAGAGAAAGATTGAGATTCATTGCTCGAGGCAGCAACCCAGCAGTCTTTTAGTCTAAGGCAATCTGTCAGTCATCGCACTTACAACCAGACTACATAGCAAATAAATAAAAGGGGTTTTACTCATAATATATCAAGAAGATAAAGGTATTGAAAAGAGTTGGGAAATACGTAGGAAGGAGAAAAACAGGCCAGTATTTCTGCAAATCACTGGTGAGTGATCTCTCCCTGTCCTTATCTCAACCCTTGAGCTTTTCATTATATTTTTCCTCCCTTGTCCATCTGAGGAGGGAGTGATAGAGTTGCTTTGCTGGGCACCCAGCATCTAGCCAGGGTCAACCCACCCCAGTTATCCTAAGCAAGTAAAGGTTTTTCAGTAGTTTTATTCATAGAGATGCCACATTATATTATTTCTCAGAACTAAATGGAAGTTTGGAGAAAATTTATTCTTGTGAGGTTTGTTTATGAGGAACAGATGGCCTAATTTAGTGAAGAACTCACTATGAAATCAATTTTACCTGGAATAGTCCTTAGACTATTAAAGGAAATAATATAAATGAATTTGGAATTGATTGGTGTGTACACAGCTGGCATGAATGAAAGAATGAAAAACATCCATATAAGCAGCTCCCTGTGCTCTGGCACACAAACACACAGAGCTTCATTTATTTCATTAGGGTTCCTGAACAGGAATCCTGAATACAGAAGAGATCCCTAGTTTATTAGGAAACCTGAATTCATTAGAACTCCCAAATACAGAGTGTCTGTTTGTGAAGTGTCTGATCAAACAGCCTGCTTACTTCATGAGTGAAGAAGTTTCCCTCCAGCATTCAGTGCTGGAGAGAAAGTAGTTGTAGCACCTTGAACAACATGGTGAAATACCTTATGAAGGGGAAGAAACAAGGAATTATAGTAGTGGTGATGGTACCTGTACAACCATTAAAACATGATTTTTTTTGGTCCTGAACTGTTAATACAAGCTGTTATACACAAAGAAGTTCAGTTTGGGTGTGTCATCTTAAACTCAAATTACAGAATCAGAATCATAGAATAGTTAGGGTTGGAAAGGATCTTAAGATCATCTAGTTCCAACCTCCCTGCCATTGCCAGAGACATGTTGAAATACATTTTAGAACTAGGTGTTGCAGTATTATTTACAGGAATTGTTATACTGGATGAAGCCCATAGTCCAGGAAAGGATTCAAGAAAGACCCTTTTGGTAGGATGAGCTCTCAGCAAGAGATTTTGCCCTATGTTTAGTAGTTAGAAGTTGGTTTAAACCTGGTTTTGACTACCTGAAAATCTTTCCACAAAATTGTGTAGTTAGTGTTGATTTAGTTTTATTATGCATTCCTGTTTGGGTCGAGAGATCTGTAGATCCTTATTTCCATCAATATCCAGTGTGACTTCATACAGAGGTAAATGTTTGTGCTTTTGCACTGACTTAAAGAATTGTGTATATTTTGTGGGCTTTGTGAGGCTTACTAGGGGGTAACTAAAGTTCAGATGCCTTTATTGCTCTTCCTTTTTAGTGTTTATATCTGTTTGCTTCTCTACCAGGGTATTGAATTTTTCATTTTTATTTTTTTTATTTTTTTTTAATATGATGCAAATTATAAAGAGGCAAACGAAGGGTGCTTTTTAGTATTTTTTTTCTTTAGATGACACCTTTTCTATGTGTACTTGTCAGTATTTTAAATATAAACCCGCTTTTAGAGGAAAGAAAAAGTGAAGAAGAAAAAAATTATTCCTGTACACTAGTAGGTAATTCTTTAGCCTCTTTAAATTAATAGTTAATATGTTAGACTGATTTTATATCTGTTTATAGCTGCCACATAATCTTCGTATAAAAATTTTACTGAATTTTTAGTCATCTCAGAGACTACTACAACAGGAAATGTCTTTTTGATTTACTCATTGAAATCAATAAGAGCCATGGCACATCCTCAATGGTGTAAAATCAATACTCTAATTACAGCAGCATCAAGGGTACACACCAGATTGAAAAAGAAACCTTGACTTCACTTCTGTAGCAATTGCAAAACCAGTTATGAAGCATACGTGACAGATAGATGACTTTGGACAGGAACCCAATTTAATTTAGTTGTTGCACTCAGTAGTAGTAATTTGCTTAATGGGGCAGTGATCAGTGATAGGAACTCTGAAGTAATGGACACACAATAAAAGTAATACATACTCTGAAGTAATACACACAATAAAAATGAACTAATTATTATCTGGGTCCAGATTGGTCAATAGCACTGAAGCTGTCTTTTTTGGTGAAGTACAGAACTACCACATTGATCCACTAAATTGGCACTCGAAAACAAAGGCTCACTTTTTCCAGGTCTTTCTTTATTTACACCAAATCTTCGAAACACTGTGTTTCTATTGAAACAAATTGGTATTGTATACAATACAGTATTTCTAATTATTATAACTTTTTTTTTATTAGAGTAACTATGGTTTATATTTCTGATGACACTATCCTTCCCTTCCCTTCCCTTCCCTTCCCTTCCCTTCCCTTCCCTTCCCTTCCCTTCCCTTCCCTTCCCTTCCCTTCC
>JBCJKH010065964.1:5506-15552 GCA_039877255.1 Loriculus beryllinus | reverse complement strand
CGCCGCCGCCGCCGAGCCGCTGGCCCCGCGCCCCGCCGCCGAGGGGCCGCCGCGGGCGCCGGAGGTCGGCGAGGCGGCCGAGCGGCCGTGGCTGGACTGCCTGTGGATCGTGCTGGCGCTGCTGGTGCTGCTGGGGGACGTGGGCACGGACCTGTGGCTGGCGCTGCACCACTACGGCCGGCGGGACTACGTCTGGTGCGGCCTGACGCTGGCCTTCGTGCTGCTGCCCTCGGTGCTGGTGCAGATCCTCAGCTTCCGCTGGTTCGTGCAGGACTACACGGGCGGCGGGCTGGGCGCCGTGCAGGGCCTCAGCAGCCGCGGGCCGCCCATGATGGGGGCCGCCGGCCGCCGGGGGGGACCCGCCGGCGGGGTAGGAGGAGTCGGCGGCACCACCACCCCCGGGGCGCAGCGCCTCTGCAGGATCTCCGTCTGGGTCTGGCAGTCCGTCATCCACCTGCTGCAGATGGGGCAGGTCTGGAGGTAAGGGGGCGGACGGGTCCCCTCGGGCCGGGCGGGGAGACGAGGGGTGGCCGGCAGCTCGTTGCCCGTCATGGCGGTGGGTCGGCGCGCCCCGAGAGCGGTTCGCTGTCCGCTGCGTGAGGTGGGGCGGATGGGGGTCGTTGTCAGCTCGCGGTGTGAGGTGGACGTGGGTCAGTGTCACCTCACGGTTTGGGGTAGGTCGCTGTGTTCTGGCCGAGGTGAGGCGGATGGTGGAGGCTGTGACTTCATGGTCCGAGGTGGACGTGTGTCAGTGTCACCTCGCGGTCCAAGTGTCACCTCATGGTTTGAGGTGGGATGTTGTGCCTTGGCTGAGGTGGGGCCCGTGGGGGTCATTGTCGCCTCATGGTCTGAGCTGGATGTGGGTCAGTGTCACCTCCCTGTCCCCTAGCTGAGATGAGGTGGATGGGCATCACTGTCACCTCCCGGTCTGAGTTGGATGTGGGTCAGCATCACCTAGTGGTGCGAGGTGGACGTGGGTCAGCATCACATCATGGTTTGAGGCAGAGGTGGCTCGTTGTCCCCTGGCTGACGTGGGGCAGATGAGGGTCGCTGTCAGCTCCTGATCTGAGATGGACATGGGTCAGTTTCACCTCGTGCTCTGAGGTGGTCGTGGTCAGTGTGGTGACCCCCGCAGGGAGAAGGAGGAGAGATTTAGGGGTTACTCATGCTTTGGGTGAGGAGGCATCCAAAGGGAGAAGATTCCCACCGAATGAGCCTGTGGGAGCTGAGGTGAGGGACATGGGGGTTGTTGTCACCTCATGGTCCAAGGTGGACGTGGGTCAGTGTTCCCTCAGGTGGAGGGGGTGTGACGGCCCCCCTTGTGCTGAGGTGGCGTTCGAGGGGAAGAGAAGCTCTCCTAAAAGGTGTCTGTGAGGCTGAGCTGAGAGGAATGGGGTCCGTTGGTCTAAGCAGGACGTGGGTCAGTGCTTGCCATGTGGGGATGTGGGGTGAACCCTGCTTCACTGAGGAGAGCCCTGAAGGGAGGAGAGGTGCCCCCCAATGAGCATATGGGGCTGGGGCGAGGGGAGTGGGGGCTGCTTCCCCCTTACAGCTTGGAGGGGACACAGGGTGATGCCTCCGTCTTCCCCCCTCCCCCCCCGAGCACGGGGGATGTAAGGGATTCTGGAAGGGGTTCTGGCTCTGTGGGGCTGTAGATGGTGCCTCAAGGGATGGACTGGGCTCTTGCTGCCCCACAGACATGGGGCAGGACGGGGAGAGTGGGAGGATGGAGCCGCGCTTCCCGACGGACGGTGGTGGGGACGACACCCCCGGGGTGACAGCGTGAAGGCAGGCCTGGGGCTGGGGGTGACCCTCGCACGGCAGCAGCGCTGCAATGGGAGGTCCTGTGGCCCTGGGGAGGGCTTGCCCCACCGCTCCCTTTCTGTAGCAGGGGTGGGGGGCAAGAGAAAGGCCCCATAGCAAGTGAGGGGCTGCTCCAGGGAGGGTCTGCGGGGGGGCGGATGGCAGACCCCGATCTGCCGAGCCCTGGGATGTGCTGTTTCCAGAGGGCTGGTGTCCACCTGCATGGATTGTGTCCTCCCCCCGGTAGATGACAAGCGGCTGAGGGTCGCATCCGTCCCAAAGAACCTCTCCGCACGGGGCGATTGGGGGAGCCCCCGGCTCGTTGCTCCCCCTGCATCGAAGGAGCGGGTTGTGGGAGTGGAAAAATGCAGCGTGATGCCTCGGCTGTGGCTTTGGCGAGAGAAGAAACCTTCTCCTCGGCCAGGCGGCGGGGGAGCGGGCACAGCGGTGGGGTTGCCGGTCTGAGGATGAAGGTCAGAGACAGGGATTGTTCCTCTCTGAGAGGAGATGCTGCCTGGAGGAAGGACTGGGAACGGACCCCATGATCAGTGGCAATAAAACAGCATCCTTCAGAGTAAGCTGGAAATTGCGTTATCCTCCCCCCAAAATGGGATGTGGGAGGAGGCAGGGAGGGATTCTCCAGGATGAAAGCCTGTAGATGCAAACACTTCCACAGAGATATTGGTCTGTCTGAAAGGGGTGTTGTGAGGACAGCTGTAAAGACCCGGCTTTGCCCAGTGTCCTCTGAGATGGGATGCAGTGTAGTGAGGTGGAAGGGGTGTGAAGTGTGGGAGGGTGGAGGGCAGAGGGAGATCTCTGGGTTGTGGATACACCCTTCCGCCCTATGGATGGGCTAGACCGGAGGGAAGAGGCTGCAGATGGGGGGTTGGTTGGGTTTTGTAGCTTTAAAAATAATTCTCAAGGATAAAAGATTGACGGTTTTGATTTTTCATTAAAGAAACCGAGGGGGTGGGGGGTAGGGGATCTTCGTGGGAAGGGTATGTGGAGTGGGTGCCTAGGAAATAAGCCCATGAAATCATGCAGTGCAATAGCAATTACATATTTCTTTCTGCGTCTTCAATGTCATTTGTGTAGTGTTCAAAGCACATTTGTTCTCAAATTCTGCTTGGGGGTTTATTCTGTTTCTTCAATTTCTTTATTGCATCCGGTGTCTGGTGGATGGTGGGAGGGGGATGCCTGTGGGTGATGCATGCGAGGGTAATGAACTGGTTACGCGACCATTTCTCCTGCTTTCCCTGATCCCATCAGCAAAAGCAGTTCCTGATGCAGATTCTCTTCTGACAAGTTGGATTTTTCTCCTCTTGGAGCTAGGGAAAAGAAGTGATTGTGTATTAGCCGTGGTGAAAGCGGGTTTACAAAAACACCCCATGCCATCGCACGCCTGAGTGAACAGGTGGAGAGGGGGACATTGAAGAGATGCTGGCAGAGGCAGAGGGGGTCCATTGTAGAGGGGTAATTTATTTGGTTTTGGTAATATAAGCAACAAAGCTCAAGTTGCCCAGACTTTTCCCCTCTTTTGTTAATGCAGAGGAAACCCATTTGCTTCTGAGGGACTAGGACTGCCGGAAGGAGCTCACAGACTAGATCACCTCACATGAAATAAGGGCTCTTTCTCTCCTGTTGATCACTAATCCCACTAGCACACAGCTCCTGCTCTTTAAGGCATGCTGTTTAGTGTGTCAGCATGAAGCTGAGTCCCCGTATGTCCGAAGCAAGAATTAATGGGGATCTGCAGGCTAGCCTCCACGAGGGTGTCTTTCTACATTCCCACTATAGATCTTGCAAAGATCATTAAAATTAATCTTGAATGTTTTGATGGGACTAATACTGGGAAGCGCTGTTTTAGCGGTGCTTGCCTGCGGCTAAATCGCTTTGTGCTGGTAGGAAGTTTGTACGTGGGCTGGAGGAGGAAGACCTCGGGCAATGTGAGTTCGGCGCCTACGCACCCAGCCTGGTTTCCTGCGTGATCATGGGTACACGCTGCTACTGCTTGTAGCGTAATCGGGATCGTACGTTACGTAGAGGCTGGCGTGGCTGTTGCTCAGCAGCTGGAAGCAAAGTTGTAGAGAATGGAGGGGGCAGGTTGGAGTTGTATAGGAATTCTCATCCTGAATACATTAGGTACTACGGGGTTTGATTTGGGGGATAACGCAGGTCCTGGAGGGATTTCTTTTCCGAAATGTTGGGAGGACTTGACAATAAGATGATGTATAAATAACATTTTATGGCAGAAATATAAACATACACCAGGCTCTTACTTTAGCAAGGTTGTCTCCTTATTTTGTCAGGATTGCGGGGGACATGGCTTCTTGGTTTTGAGCAGTCTGGATGGGGCTTTGTATTCTGTTCATGTCCTCTGCTGTCCTATTCATGGTGAATCGTGATGAGGCAGGAGTGCTGAGGGGTTGGTCAGTGCATGTACTCTGTGTGTTAGTGATATTCCTGCTTAGTCTTTTTTGTGGCTGGTTTATGCTCAGCTAAGAACCAAAGGCTGTGTTAATACTGCCTGCCTGTAATGGCTGTTGGAAAGAAAGTATACATGTAAAAAAAATATGCATATTGTAGAAATGTGTGTGTACATATATATGTGTGTGTATATATATTCTTGCTTGAAGTAGCATGATCTCAAATGGCATTCCCACTGATAAAGCTCACGTCCTGGGGATTTTCCCTTAAATCTTCGGTTTTCACCTTTCATCTCAACTCTTTTAGATTATCTTGAGGGCTAGAATTCAGCCAGTCTACCCAACAAGTGAAGTATGCTGGCTGGGACATGGTACCCTTGCTAACTGAGCTGCTGCTGCACTACAAACTGCAGGAGGGCTCTTCACTGAGGAGGGATGCTGCACTGCTGTGGTTTCGCTGGAAATAGGCTGAAGGCGGGTCTGTCATCAAAGCTTGCCAGGGCTTTCGCTGAAGTCATTCAGCTGTGTAAAATTCATGAGAAATAGTTTTTGACTTGAAGTTTTTGTATCTTGGATAGTTGAACAAGTTGTATCAGTGACAGGAGTATTAACTCCCGTGTCTGATGTACCTTTCTTTAACCTCTGTTATAAATGGGTTAGTGGGTCATGATTACAATCCTGGAATACAAGGTTTAGAGTGTAAACTACAATTCTTCATGTTGCAGCATGCTATTAAAGGAAGCATTATTGGATTCCGTTGGATTAACAGTATGTGTAGTTTGAGCTGAAATGAATGCTGATCGGCTGGAAATTGCTCTGTGTCTGTTAAACTGTCAGTAACGGTAAGTGTCATGACTTGAATATAACATGTTTATGGGTTTTGTTTTGAAAACTTAATGAATACACATTTAGAAGGAAAACGACCAAACCAGAACAGCCCCTGTCAGTCTTTTGATATTAAAAACACCTTCTGTATGTGTGCAGTTAAAAGAAAAATTCCCCAAATTTAGGCAAAGACTTGACATTTTGTTCATTAATGGAAAGACCAAATGTATTACTTGTTCATCTGTTGGCATGCCCGGAGGTGGAAGGATGAATCAATGGGTTTAAATGGAATATGTGGTATTTAATGACTGCATGGTGAGTGGGTTTAGGCTCTACTAAAATACGTTGTTCCGGGATGAACTGCGACTTAGATACGTGCTACTTTGGGTGGTTTAGAAATTCAGGCATCTACAGCTTTTAATGTATCTGCCCAAGTCACTTGGAGTGGGAGAACTCTGCTTGTTAAATGACGGATGAGTGAGAAGCCACTGACCTAATGCTGCCTCGTTGTCTTGGTTTGGGATGTTCAGCTTTGTGGAGGCTTTCTGTAAATTTACTGCCTTCTCTGGCATGCTTGAATATTTTTCTCTGCTTTTTCTGGTTAGCTTGTCTGGCAGCTAAGTTTTTCCCTTTGGCCAAGTTTTAACAGCTTGCTTTTATAGTATGGAGTTTTGTCAGCTTTTGACAAGTTGGCAGAGGGAAAACATTCTGCGATAGATGATAAATATGTTCTCCCTACAAAATCAGGGCTGGGGTATATTTTTCTTACTGTGAGGTGGTTCTCCCTTGCAAAAATCTTACCTGCTCTGCCCCAATTTCTTAGTGTTTTCTGTGGTATCTCCATAAGTAAGTGCTGGGCTGTGGCTGTAGAGGTCCAAAGACATTGAATCTGAAGTGCAAGGCAGGTAGGTTGTGGGTGGGGAAAAATCATCATCATCATTATCTTAATGAGAAAAGGCTTTATGACTTGAGTAGGGTCTCCATTGGTTGTGGGGTGGTGGTGAGGCTCTGTGTCTTGTTGAGTGCTACCCACTAGAGGGGGTCAAACCACAGATGTTGAAGCAGATCTGCTGTGCCAGCCTTGGGAGGGCAGTTTCCTCCGGACCTTTTCTTGGGAGGAATAGCTAACCTGCTTCCGTGACCTGTTTGGAGTTCTCTTTGCCATGCGAATCCACGTTTTTGCAGTGACAGCATGATGTGAGCGAGTTGGATTCAGAGGAGAAAGTGGAATTGGTTTCCTCCTGGACGTGATGATGCTGTTGAAGAAGACCCAGTTGGGCACTAGGGGCCGTTTGGGTAAGGTGGTCATGCGGTGACAACAGCTCATCACTTCTCTTCCATGCTGTTTGGGAAGGAGGAAGGGGAAGTAGAAGTGCTTTGGTGACCTGACTTTGTTCTGACTGAACCAGCATAAAGTTTCCATGGCTTTCAAGGCAAGGACACTGGTGCTAGTTACTTTCAAGAGACCATCTCCAGGGGTCTGAAATCTATAAGGGAAGATGACTCTTTGATGCTGGGTTACAGGCTGCTTTTCTAAGTGGTGCTACCCGCAGGGTCTTTGACCAGAACGTTTTTTTTCAGTTGCTCAGACTTCACACTGAACTCTAGGAAAGACAGTTGTGCCTTTTTTTTTCCAGATGCCCTACGGCTTTATCTCTGATGCCAGTGGCAACCTGAAAGTGCCTTTCCTGGTGGAGGAGAGGCAGGGTGCCAAGGGAAGGGGGAAAGATGGCTCACCTTTTTAGTATGTTAAAATTGCAAGCTCTCTACTTCCCACCTTTCTAGACACTTCCATTTTGCTTTTAGCTGCACTGAGCTAGCTTTATTCCTTGCAGTAGTTCTCCTCTCAGTACAAATGTAGGTTATTCAGGGAGCATTTCTTTTAATGAAAAGGATGGAGGTAGAACTGATGGTGATAAAGCATCTCTTTGGAGGAGAGCTGCTTTCTCTGTCTTGAGACTGCAAGGAACAGAAATTGGACGTCAAACATGTAATTTTCCTTCAGGAATGAAGGTGAACCTGTGGAGAAGTCTAGATCCCTCACATAACTTCTCCTTGTACTTTATTTTCTCTTGAATCCTGGCTTGAATTTTAGCACCTGACTGTCATGAAAATCAGTGGTAGCAGAAGGCAGTGTTTTAACAACTGAGAGCTTTTAGGGAGGAGGAACCATGAATCAGAGTAATGCTTTGCTATAGCTAAATTTAAATTGTAATTAAAGGCATAAGCAAAGAACATGTGCCAAGTATTGTTATTTCATTGACCCACCTTCGTCTGATGTGCTGGGATTCTGACTGATGCCCTACTCTGCTGTGGCTGCTTTAAGGTACTGAGATGCTTTTCCAGATGGGATCCTAAGAAAAATGGGGAAAGAACTTTCCTTGGTGGAAGGATCTTTAGAAAATCCCCAAGCCTAGCAGCAGTTCAGCAGTGGGAGGAACAGCTCACGTTTCTAACCCTGTGAAGCGGAACAGCACAACCTTTGCAGGGCAGATCAACAGGCACATCCCGTGTAGTGCCCGCAGTGTCAAGGATGCTTCAGAAACCTCCTGGGTTATGGGACTAAGCATTCGTTTGTGTCCCCGGGGCAGCTGGTAGCAGCCCACAGCTGCTCACCATGCCTGGATTTTTGTATTTATATTTTTGCAACTCTCCCCACCCTGGGAATTTGTGTTGCCCACCACTCTGTATTCCAGTTTGAGCCTATGCTTGGTTGTATGTAACTGCTGGAGTGTAGGAGCAACGTTTATATCACTTGGGATGAGTCCCGAGATTGCTTTTTGTCCGCCCCTGTGCAAATCTGACCCATGGACTCAGTGCTTCCATTACTTCAGTATAAATGGAGGTGTTATTCCTTGCATCCGTGCCTCAAAGCTGAACCAGAGCAAAATCGGGTCTTGGCCAAGAGACAAGAAATAGAGCGAAAGGCAATCTTAAATGTGTCCCCAAAACTATAATGGGACCTGAAGGCTGTGCTTCTGCTCACGTCTCCTTTCTTCTGAAATCTGTGAGAGCTCAGGTTCACCTATGAAATATTCACACTCTGTCCTTAAGTGACTTGGCTGCACAGAAGATCTTCTGCAGAATTGGCAGCTTTGCTGAAACCTCCTGTATTCCAGACCAGAGCCCTTATTGTGAGGACCTCCACTTCCTCTGCGCTGCCTGTGTGGTTCCACATTATGATGATTTGTTTTACCTGCTGCAGAGGCTGTTGAAAA
Source organism: Loriculus beryllinus (assembly GCA_039877255.1). Taxonomy (NCBI): domain Eukaryota; kingdom Metazoa; phylum Chordata; class Aves; order Psittaciformes; family Psittacidae; genus Loriculus; species Loriculus beryllinus. The sequence continues at coordinate 7,280 of JBCJKH010065964.1, read as the reverse complement.
TTTTTGCATCCCAAATAAATATCTGTGTATTGTATCCACTTTTGCACAGGATGGGTTCAGGGAATAGGCGTGTTCTCACTCATCCTAAAACCCCGTGTGAAACAGGACTAAGACAGGAGTGCATCATAAGTTCTTCTTTAGTGCCCTGCCATAGCTGATCTGGGAATGAGGTCTAAGAAAAACAAACCTGTTTGTGAATAGGCTTAAATTAACACTGCAGAGGTCTGCACTCGTGCTGGAAAAACTCAGTGGGCTGTTGTGCTGTATCACCCTTGCTTCCTTTGCAGTTCATGATGTGGGGAAAATGTGCCGTAAAACCCCCACCTGTTTGGCGGAACTCTTATTAAAACTCTTCGTGAGCCACAGTGCAAAAGGCTCTGGCACCTGGAGCTGCCTTCATCACCTTTCTAATTAAACCTGCAGAAAAAGGCACATCAAACCCAAGCGACAGGGAAGCGTGGCTGGCTGTCGGAGGCTCCTTTGGCTTGTAGGGTTTGCTGCGCAGGGGTTTCCGTGGGGCAGGGTTGTGAGGCCATGCTTCTGTGTGCATGGGGAGCACTGGACTTAGGTCCCTACAAAAATAAAAGAGCGGTTGGCTCCCCATCCTCTTAGTGGGGTGGCTCAGGCATGCCTGCTAAAACATGAGGATGACAAGTATCCTTGTGAATTTGCAGAGAATTCCTGTGTCTGGGAAGAACCACCATTTCCCTGGTTTCTGCTGTAAAAGGAGAACGGTTTAACTCTTCAAGCTTGACTCCCTGCCACAGGCAGTCCTGGATGACAGGACTGGCAGTAATGTGTTGCTAGATGTACCAAACACACAAGACAGCAGTGAAACACAGGAGTGGTTTTGAGCTTGGGATTGGAATTCATCCCAGTTATGTCTAAGTGAGGGGAAAAAAGAGCAATGGAGGCCGCTGTTGTTGAAGTAAAAATTGTAAAGAGTGGTATAAGCAGAAGGCATTTAAATAATGTAAACAGTCTGGCATGGGAGGAAGGATGGGAGGCATTCCAGAAACAAAGGGAAAATAGTTTTAAAACACGGTTAAAAATACACCAACTCTTGAATTCCAGAGATTACCTCAATTAGTGGTTTTTCAATATATCTTTACAACAGAATTGTAGGAGTTCACGAAAGATAACAAGAGGCTATGTGATATGGAGAAGTGATATTAATTTGTTTAATTAAAAGAATGGTGGGCTCACTAAAATAAGATTCACTTATCTTCTGTCACAGGGAGACAGAAAACTGCAGCTCATAGCATCGTAGTGTGGAGGAAGCGTGGTGAGAGGCAGGGCTGGGAATAAGAGCCCCCCCTTCTGCAGCCTTGGAGGTTGCTTGCTCAACAGCTTCCAACAGCAAATCGCTTCCTGTGGGATTAATGTGTTATTAGAGGAAAATGGTGTGATTTTACATTTCCAAGAGGATTTTGTTACATGTTCAGGGAGCAGAAACTGGACATTTTCCTCCAATGTAAAAAAACCCCGCAAACTCATACATCAGAGCTTTTAGGTACAGGCAAGGACACTTTGAACTGGGCTTCTGCATTTGTGGAGCGACGTGTGTATGCACTTGATGTCATTGCTTTGGAGGCATGCTGACGTGTCAGAATATGTGTCCAGCCTCAGCTCTGCATATACATCCCTTGGTGTGAGGAAGAAGAGAAGGCTGTGTGGAGACCTCATAGCAGCCTTCTGGTATCTGAAGGGGGCCTATAGGGATGCTGGGGAGGGACTCTTCATTAGGGACTGTAGTGATAGGACAAGGGGTAAT
>JBCJKH010065960.1:11319-28424 GCA_039877255.1 Loriculus beryllinus | reverse complement strand
ACTATTCTATGATTCTATGATTCTATGTGATCTACAAACACAAACCACATTGACTGCCTCTTCAAAAACCCTATAGTTGCTGGTTATTTATTTCTTGAAGGGAATAATATATTTTCAGGGAAAGCAATGATAAGTCTTATTAAATTGCCATATTTAAATAATCCTATGTTTAGGTGTTTTCATTAGGATTAAATTTTATAAGGTTTTGGTGTAAACTTTTAACATTGTTAGTACAGGATGAACACACTATTCAATACTTAGAGAGGACAACAATATCACCAAGATAAAATCTTTCTACATTGTAATATAAAGATTTCAGATTTCCCCAAATCACATAATCATTTAAGAGTATGTAAAGTTGTATATTATCCAGTCCTGATTCCAATCATTTCATAGCCTGTCTTCCCCAAAAAGTTCAGATTTTTTTTGACAAATTAAGGTACGCTAAAGTTTTATTTATCATTGTTTGCAGTAGAATTTTGTCATATCTATTAGCATATTTTTCTTAATAAAGGCCAGGCTGTACACTGCAAAAGACAGGTTAATCCTGAACAAGAAGATTAGGGTTAGTTCAGAGCAAGTGAGATTACTCTCCTGTCATCATAAAGCTTCTATGAAAGTTTCTGGGTTTTGGACCACAAAAAAGTTTAAGGTACATTTTAGCTGAAACTTTGTATCACTGCAGTTAAAGGGAAAATCTGTTGATTCCAGCAGAAGCAGGATTTTCGTATTTTACATTTAAGTAAACCACTCTTAAACACTGCCATTACCCAGCAAATTGTGGTATAAACCAATGGGTACTTATAATGTGTCCCTAGCTCTGTGTTTGAAGTAAACCAGCTGAAAATTTTGATGTGCCTGTTTTTTACATGTAGAAAGCACTTGGAAATTTCTAAGGAAAAAAATGCAATCAGCAGTTTCAACACATATACAAAATTGGCTTATCCAACATGATCGGGAAACCTATTTCATGGCTGATAAAAGTTAGTATCATAGCTCTAGGGGAAAATAAGTAGAAGTAGTAAATTCACTAAATACCCAATACAGCAATTAAGTAGTTGTTTATTACAGTGTTTATAATAAATATCCAAAATTTGGGGTAAAAATAAAATTGTGGCTTTGCAAGTTTCCCCACCATGGTGCTTCATCTTCTTTAATAGCTTGCTCTAAAAAGACAAACTATGTCTTAACTTAATCTCTTGATCAGAAAATAAGCCCCTGAAGTTAAAAACATTTTTATTCATGACCTCAGTAACTGAGCAGGGAGAATGGACATAATAGCCGTTAATGGAACCTGTTTCTGATTTTATTTTGTCTTCATGATCAAGCCATGTTAAATCATTGCTGTGTGTTTTGGGTGTGTATTTGTGATGCTTGTTTGTACTTTATGTTCCTGTTGGTTTAGAAGTAAATACCTAAAACATTAATGGTATCTTTCAAGTGCCTGAGGTTCCCAAAAAGCCTGCTCCAGAGGAAAAAATACCTATTCTGAAGAAAAAAGAAGTTCCTCCAACAAAAGGTATAAATCATTTACTTATCTTAGCAGACATTTACTTATCTTAGCAGACATCCTCTGAATATGTAATTCACAGTATTTTTCAGATGTCTTACTTAATAATTTCTTCTTCTGTTTTCTTTTCCGAGGGGGTTCTGCATATTAAATATTTATCCTGCTTTTTTGCTTAATTTTTCTTTTGAATAACTTGTGGTTTATTTTTTTTAACCAAAATAATGTTTTTTGAAGTGCCTGAGGTGCCAAAGAAACCTGTACCTGAAAAGAAAGTCCAAGTGCCAAAGAAGGAAGCTCCCCCAGTTAAAGGTATATGAACTTGTAATTAGCTGTGATCAGAAAGTTCTTCCAGACTTCATTTATTTTCTCACTTGTGTTAAGCACTAGGATACTAGAAGGGTTGTTGGCTCTTAAGAATTGTGGTTCTTTGTATTTAATTGTTTGGTGTTACTTATGTATATGTCACAGTGGTTTAGATTCTTATGTCAGTCTCAATTTATAACATCTTACTAAGTTCCAGAAATGCCTAAGAAACCTGTGCCAGAGGAGAAGAAGGTTCCTGTTCCTGTACCAAAAAAGAAGGAAGTTCCACCAGCCAAAGGTATATCAGCTTTTGACAGAATGTGTTAAAAAAAAAAAGGAATTTAAAAATTGGTCTTTGTTCATCTTTCCTTTTCCATATGATATAGAGTGAATAGTTTTCTGTTCTTGACAGTTCTTTATCACTCCTCTTTATTGATTCATATAATTGTTCTTTACCTTGCGGTTCAAAAATGAAATTCTTAAACTACATCAATATTTTTGAAGTGCCTGAAGTACCAAAAAAACCTGTGCCAGAAGAGAAGATACTTGTCCCAGTGCCTAAAATAGTGGAGGAACATCCGCCAGCTAAAGGTACACCAGTTTGTGGTTCAACTGCATAATTATAGTTTTGCTTCTTCAACTTTAGAAGACTGCAAGTAACAATATCACACATTGTCCTAGTGTGTTTAACCCACTCATAGATGTATCTATGATCGGGACACTGTATTGTGGCCGTTTCTGTTACTAATGGGTGCTATGCTTACTGTACACTTTGAAAATTTCTGTGTCTTGTATCACCTCTGTCTTTTGGATCTTTTATATCTAAATTATTTAAAATTTCTGATTCAAAACCAGAAGCCTCAAAAGATAAACAACGTAACCAAACAGTCAGACTTCCCCTTTAGCCTTACAATGCCAATTTTTAGTTCTGTAGTCTGTATGTTTGTAAGTTTACATCTGTGCATAAATCTGTGGATAAAAATCCATGTTATCTTTTATACGTAATTAAAGTTTACCTTATTTGTGTAGTTGTCTTAATACCAGTTATTCAGTTATCATGTTTTATGTTTTATTTAATGTTGAAAAATTAATTTCTTCAACAAAAATGTCTTTAAAGTGCCTGAAGTGCCCAAGAAAGTTCCAGAAAAGAAAGTACCTATCCTTGTACATAAAAAGCCAGAACCTGCACCAGCCAAAGGTATCTTTTCTTGTATCTGAACATATGGATGATGCTTCTTATTGTTTCTATTTGTTTGTTGTAAGAATTCAAAGTACCACAGCAGTTCACGGCAAATGTACTTGCACATTTTACTTCACACTCTTTAGCTTCTGTATATGTTGCCTCTCAGTTTCTGATGTTGTGCCTAAGTTTTCTACAATTAAATACTATCTTAAAGTGCCAGAAATAGCAAGACCTCCTCCTGAAGAGGTACCTGTTTTATTTCCTGAAGAGGAGGAAGAGGAAGCTATTCCGGAGATACCAGCAAAAGGTACACCATTCCTTCTTGAAAATGATCATAAAGCTTTGTTCAGTTCATTTAAAGATCTTAATCTCTATTGGTTGTTTTAAGATGGATGTAAATCTTAATTATCTGAGTGGAGTTTTCTTGTTATTGGTCTTTGTCACTTTGTTCCGTGGTTTTAGTAGTTTTCATACTCTAAAAGTAATTGAAAGTCTCTTATCAAAACAATATCTTTAAAGTGCCAGAGGTGCCCAAGAGAGCTGCCCCAGAAGAAAAAGTACCTGTAGCAGTTCCTAAAGCAAAGAAAATTCCACCAGCTAAAGGTATATCACAGTGCTGTGTAAGCAGATTATTCCTCTCCCTTACATGTTTGTATTTCAGCTGAAACTCATTATAAAAATTAATTTATACTCATGTAAAATCAGATCTTTGGTTCTAGCACCCTGCTGCTCTCCTGTAGTGAGCAGTGCTAGGTCTCAGGCAGGGCTTTGTTGTCTATTTTGTTATTGACTTCAGTGGGCTGAGAATCAGGCCTTGTTTTCCATTTTAAGTGACTGCTGTGAATGAAATAATTTATTGTGATATCATATTCCAGAACAAAATACCTGGAATCATAATTTATGAGCCTTTACCTGCAAATTTATCCATTTGGGGGGATCATTCTGAATATGTACCTTAAGACTAATCTAAAATAACAAGCATTTTAGCTAAACTTATATAAAAATAAAATAAAATCACAACTGACCATATGAATAGCCAGAAAATATGTCTGGATTTGAAATTCAGAGTGGAGGTAGACTGTTGCAGAGCCTACCGTTTGGTGCTGAGGAAATTCTACCTCAGCAGCAAGATTTTTAGAAAAGAATTGTGAAGTACACACTGGGCATTTTTTAAGTAAAAGTTTAGATGCTAATAATCCTCTATACCCTCTTTTTGATAGCATATCTTTCTAATATTTTCATTGACGATGACACTGTGTAATTAAGAATTGGGCAAAAGAGACAATCCCCATCTAATCCTAAAAATCTAGTTGTACTTTGCTGTTTTCATGGAGTGAAAAATAACTAATAGTTTCCCTTATCTTTATTACTATTGTTCCCTTAAAGTTGGTGTCCTTGTGATTTATGTTATTAATTTTTCTTTGTGATGTTGTGAAAGTAAAGTTCTTAAAATAATATCTTTAAAGTGCCTGAGGTGGCAAAGAAAGTTGTGCCTGAAGAAAAGGTTCCCATTTTTGTTCCTGAGGAAGAAAAGGAAACTATTCCAGAAGAAACCACACCAGCAAAAGGTACATGAGCTTTTCTTGGAAGCTGCTCATGAGATCTTTTGGATTTCTTAAAATTAATCTTCATATCTTGTTCTAAGTTGTATGTAAATTTTAATGATCTTTTGGGGGAGCTTGTGACCTTGTTTCATGTATTGTTACGCTTTTAAAGCTCTGAAAGTAACTTTAAAATGTGTTTGCAAAATATTATCTTTAAAGAGACAGAGATTCCTAAGAAACCTGTCTCAAAAGAAAAAAAACATGTACCTACTCCTGAGAAACGGGAGCTTCCTCCAGCAAACGGTACATAAAGAATACCTAGGAAAACAATGTGTTGTTATTCTCATTCAGTGTGTCTATTTATTTTATTTTGTTGTCATTTATGTTAGTTTTCTGTCCCTGATGTCTTTCTGTATTGATGTCTCAGAGTGACTGCCAAATTCCTAGCAAAAAATCAACTCATGAAATTATCTTATTGTTCAAGAAGTCTTGTCTTACAGGCATTGAGTATCTTTTGGGTTTTTTTCACTTTTATCTTCTTTAAAACATTTAAATATATTCTAGAGACCAGTTCTTATTTCATTATGTCTGTTTGTATGTTTTCTGTTGTCTTTCTTATCCTACTTGCGGATGATATTCTTACATAAAATAATGTCTTTAAAGTGCCTGAGATGCCTAAGAAACCTGTTCCTGAAGAGAAAGAACCTGTTCCTAAAAAGGTGCCAGCTCCACCAGCCAAAGGTATTGCAGTCTGTAAATACTGTTGTCATTACTAGGTAACACTCTTCATACAAGTTGAGTTTAGTAAGGGACATTTTAGTATGCTTGTCTTGTCTTGTAACGTCACTATACTATTTCTTTGTTTGTAAGTTTCTGTTCTGCTGTTTGTAAGCTTCTGGGTTTGTCTATTTTTAAGTTGTGCAAAAGAATACTTAAGTTAGGTTCTGTCTTTAAAGTATCCAAGATGCCCAAGAAGGTTGCTCCTGAAGAGAAGGCACCTGTTGCCCCCCCTGTAAAAGTGGAGGTTCCAACTGCAAAAGGTATATATACTCCTGATTATAATTAATATTTATGCTAAAAAAGCTCTTGACTTTCTTCTTTCTAACTTTGTCTTTGCTGTTTGAGAATCCTGCTTCAATTTGTGTTAAAAGTATTTGTTATCAATGTTTGCATTGTAGAACCATAAAGCTCTGTTTCTTGTGTTTTGTTTGCTTATTCTGCTTTAAAGTGGGCTTTTTTTCTAAATTCCTAAACAAAATCCATATCTTTAAAGTCCCTGAGGTGCGTAAAAGAGCTGTTGCAGAAGAGAAAGTGCCAGCTGTGGTGCCCAAACCCAAAGAACCAACTAAAGGTACAGATACATGTCTTTTTAATCGTCCAAAAGATTTTATTTTTCTTATAATATCTAAAATCTTTTATAATATATAGTTTCAGAACCATGTTCTGATATTTTAATGTAACTTGTGGTGATCATGTACATTTTGTGCTTGATGTGGATAGTCTTGACTAACTTAAAAAAATATAAAAATTAATAATTATGATCTAGTAACAATAATATTGTTTCTAAAGTGCCTGAAGTATCCAGGAAACTTGTCTGGAAAGAAAAAGTCCCTGCTCCTGCTCCTCCAGTGGAGAAATATGAGTATACATATGAAGAGTATGAGAAGTACGAGACATACGAGAGTATTGGAGAGTTTGAGGATGTTCAAGAAGGTGAAGAAATTGAGGCATATGAAGAACCTGAAGAACCTGAGAGATATAAGGAGATTCAGGAACAGGAATATGAAGAGGAGGCTGAGGAGAAAGATTACTATGAAGAGTATGAGTTTAAGGAGACGGAAGAGATCTATGAGAAATATGAAGAGGTGTATGAAGAGGCTTATGAAATCCAGCCTGCTATAGGTATATCAACTCATGATTTCTTTATTCTTAGAGTTTGTTGAGTTCCAAGCTGCTGCATAAGCCTCCTTTGGTTGTTTATTTATATTTTTTCCCCATTTGTAGTCCTATGTGTGTCTGTTGCTGGTAATGATAAATCCATTCAAAGACTGTTTTTCTACTATTCCTTCCTAAGGAATTCTTCCTTTCAGAGTAGAACGGGAGGATTCCAAATCTGACTGACCAAGAGTGAGCTAGCATAGATATGTCACAAGTAATTAAATGATAATTTTTTAATGCAGTCCCGCTTCAGAACTTAAATGTTTTTATGCATCTACATTTGGTGGTTTTGCCCAGTTTAGCTTCTGTGAGTTACAAAGATATTAAAACTTACATTGGATCTTCCTTCTCGTAATTTATATTTATGATTGTAAGATCCTTCATACCAGACAGAAAGTGCATCTAAAATGTACCAGAAAGATCTACACTGTTATTGCTTAGCTTTCATTGCTCAGGAACTCTGAAATAAGTGGCTGTTCACTTGTCACTAAATAATTAATGCAATGGTTCCTCTACAACTGAGTGATTACCCTGTTTGCTGTCTTTGTATTCAATACAATTCCTCATAAATAACTTAAAATCCAAAATGAATTCTTTTTTAAGTGCCTGAGGTACCTAAAAGACCTCTGCCAGCAAAAAAAGTGCCTGTTCCTGCTCCTACAAAAGAACCTGCACCAGCTAAAGGTACATCAGATACTAGATGAAATTTAAAACAGACAGTAATTTACCTATTTTGATTTGACTGCTAGACCCTTAACTTTCTTTTGCAATGCAGTAAAAGACAGAGATTAAGTTACTAAAAAATTTCTATTTCTTTAACAAATCAAAACTGAGACTACTTGCTGGAGCACATACAATCTTAATAGGCGTTCTCTATACCAGGCTCTACAAAATTGTCATGAATACTAATTGTGCGTGGATGGTAGCAGAGTTTCTGTATTAGTTTGGAGCTCTGTAATTTTCTGTTCAGAGCACTTACTTTGTCAGAAATTAATTTTGTGCTAAATTTCATAATTGTTTCTTGTAAAAATTATCAAAATGAAGTCAGTGGGAAAGGTGGGGGATTTTGCAGAAAGACTTGGAGTTTGTTAGTCAAAAATTGATGCAAGAGTGGTGTTTTTCATTGGGTGAATATGGAAGACTCTAGCTATATGAATCCAAGCAAATAGTCCAGATGGGTGACCTCCATGGTCACCACCCAGCAGCAATTGAAGATACTGTATTTTGTATTTTGCTAAATTTTCTGACTCTTTGCACTGTTTGCTTTTTATTCAACTTATATTCTTACACAACATTCATATTGCAAAAGTTCTTAAAAAAACCCCAATGTCTTTAAAGTGTCAGCGGTGCCGAAGAAACCTGTTCCAAAAGAAAAAGTACTACCTGCTGTTCCTAAAAAGGAAATTACTCCACCACCTAAAGGTATACTTCCTCTACATTGTCCTCATGAATCATGAATTCTGATTTCAGACTTTTGTCTTCATTTTGTTGAGAAAGATGTCCAAATGTTTTATGTTCCCACAGTGGGTTTTTTAGCTGTTTGTGACTCAGTCTTTTTTTGCCTGTTGGTTTCAAGTCATTTGTTGAAAATATGTGAGTTGCTTTAAAAAAATGTGTGTTCTGTCATTAAGCTACACGTGAAAGTAGTTCAGAAAGAAATAATATTTTTATTTCTTCTGAGAAGGAAAGAGATTCCACCAATCAAATCTATGGCCATCTTTCAAGAATATTATTTAATATGTTATATTTTTTTGTATGTTATATGTCTAGTCTTCAAAATTAACATAGGTGTTCTTTCAGGAATCATTTAATCCTTTGTCATTAATCTTCATTGTTAGATTTTCTCTTCTTCTTCCTAACTTCTTCCAAAGAACTTTGAAAGCCCTAAAAGTAAATTATATCTTAAAGGGCAAGCCATTCTCAAAAGTGCAGCCCCTGAAGAAAAGAAACCTACACATAAACCTGAAATAGAAGTTCCACCAATTAAAGGTAAAGGAAACTTGGATATGAAATTTCTTGGAAAGGAAATATTCATGTCACTTTTCCAAACATCTCCTAAAATGATACTCATGTTCTTTATATCATTACAAAAGTATCTAGTCTTTAAGTGCAGATTTGGCTCTCAGCAATAAATTTTAAACTATGAGACAAGCATTTCAGTTATGTGCTATGCATATGCTAAACAGTAAATATGTTGATTTATGAATGAAAACATGCTGAGGAAGTATCACTACTTACACTACTAGTGTGAAAACCTTCAGCACTTTTATGTTTGTACTATAGATGTGAATTTAATTTAAATTGGGGTTTTGATGCCAATACATGATATTGGTGGAAAACTAATAGGGTAAGAGCTAGCAAGTTAAAACCGTTAAAGCTGCTACACATATGAGAAGGAAAAAGATGATGATACAGTAAGAAAAACAGATGGGCTATGCTCTTCAAGAGTAGAAACTATACATTTTGTCACATAATTGTACTAGCAAGACAGTTCTAGAACTGTGTAATATTTCATTCTCAAAAAGGCACTGTATGTGGAAATTCAAAAGACCTTAGATTTCTGAATTTATTTCTGTTTGAGATTTTAAAAGTTGAAAATTATTTTGAGTTTACTAAAAGCAAGGTAATATCTTTTAAGTTCCTGAGTTCCATAAAAGAGCTGTCCTTGAAGAGAAAATATCCACCATTATTTCTACAGAAGAGGAGCCTCCTTTGTATGAAGGTACATCAGTGACACATCTACCAAGCAGTAAATTGCAGGGACTATATCAACTCATATTCTAGATCGTTCTGTAAAATATGAAACACTTTCGATTTATTTTTTTATTCATTTAAAGGTAACTTCAATCCATGTCTGTGAGACCTTCATTCCCCCTGAATTTAGTTATAGTTTAGCACGGGATAAAGAAACATAAATAAGAGTGAAGCTAGGTTTCTAATCCAGGAAAGCATTTTAGTCACACTGGACCAGAGAAAGAAAATTAAACAGACACTGGTTTAAAAGCCATCCAGAGTAACAAATAATTTTTGAGCTGGGATATACATTGTTCATGCCAGATGAGGACATGTGAAATTCAATTACAATTTCTGTTTAATACGCAGAACTAAGTAACCATAAAATAAAATTAAATATTTCTGTAAACTTTTATTTTACTAACTGGGAATCGTTGCTTCTAGTGATAGTAGGTAATCGATCAGGTAGAAATTAGATATTTAAATAATTTTATGTTCAAACAACTCTCTGTCCATATATATACGTCTTGATTTTTGCATTATGTCAATCTAGTATTGTCTTGTAAATAATGTTAAAGTATGTAAAATAAACTAATATCTTTAAAGAGCCTGAAGTTTACGGAGAATTTCCAACAGAAGAAGAAGAAGGAAAAGCCCCTGTTGTTATTCCTAGTCGACCAGAAGCTCCAGCAGCTAAAGGTACAACAAGTATTCAAGCCCTCTACGAAGAAACACATTCCCTAAAAATTAGCTATTCATCTTCATCACTAGACTCATGTGACAATCTGTTATTTAATATGTTCATTCTGATATTTTCTTAGCTGTTATGTGTCTGTCATTGCTTTTTTTGTTATTTACATTCTTTAAAAAATGTATTATCTTTGAAGTACCTGCAGTGACAAAGAAAACTGTTGCACAGAAGAAAATTCCTGCTGTACCTACAGAAGAAGCTCCTCCAGCTAAAGGTACATGAACCCCAAATAGATTTTGTCTAGCCTCTTTCAAAAGTGAGGTACAAACTGAGAAATCCAACATGTTTTTCTTGAACATGACCAGGCGCTATATACACTCTTTTCTTCCATTTTATCTCTTGTAAGAGTAAATTTTGTGTCTTTGTTTGCTTTTATCTTAGAAAAAGAGCATACATACAGAGAGATCAGGGATTAAAACCAAAGGTTTATGTTCATCTAATGAATAATTATTAAGACAGAAAAATTTATCATTCAGGAAAACAAATGCAAGGAACATTTTCCACAGGTTAATATTTTTGTCTTGTGTTAGCAACTGCTCAAACAGTATGGCACATTCTGCATCAAGAATTTAAAAAATAGGAGATAAATATAAAGAAAATATAAAGAAGTTTAGTAGACAGGAAATTCATAACAGGGCTTTCTATTTTTTTTTTACTTCTTGTCTTATGTTCTATTTCCCAAAATACTTTCTCTGACATTATATTTTTAAAAAGCCCTAAAGGGTTGTGGCAGAAGCTTGTTTGCAGAAGCACTCTGCAATTATGTCAGGGGTTTTAATAAATTTAAGGTAAGACTTTAAATAAGAACAAAATACAAAGCCCCTTTTTTCATAGAAACATAGTTTTTAATAAAATTCCAAATGTTGCAAATATCTACGGAGTTCTTAAAACTCCATAGATGTTTGAAACATACTATTTAGTTAATTTTTCTGCAGTTTTATCTTGCTTTTATAGGTAATTTTTTTTCTTTAAAAAAAAGAAAACCCTTTAAATTGGCAATGTTCTGAAAAGAAAAAGAAAGAAAAGAAAAGAAAGGAAAAGAAAAGAAAAAAAAAGAAAAGAGAGGAAAAGAAAAAAGAAAAGAAAAAAGAAAAGAAAAGAGAAAAGAAAAGAGAAAAGAAAAGAAAAAAGAAAAGAAAAGAAAAGAAAAGAAAAATCGGTTCTCTCAACCGCGGGACACGCTGCACGGGGCCGGGCAAAACGGTCCCCTCTGCCGCCCCGCTGAAGCCTCCCCTTCCCGCAGCCCCTCTCCACTGCGTCCGCAGAGGCACCGGCTAGGACTGTGCCTCCGGGTCCAGCCTGGAGCCCTGCCCTGAATGTATCCTCTTCCCCCGTGCCGATTACCGTCATCCTGTGGTTTTCTCTTTGGGTAACACCAACGGCTGCCAAGCCGCAGGAGCTGCACCGGCAGCATCCCCCCTCGCAGGCCCCCCCAGTATGGGACGAGATGCCCAGACACGTCCCTGCTCTCCAGGACCCCTCCTGCCCACTGCACGGCCTCGGGACAGTTTGCTCAGAGCTACCGAGGCGGTGCAACCCACTTCCTCCGGCTGCGGCTCCGAGCAGACTACAGGCTCGGTTTGCCTCTCATCCCCCAGCGTTCCCCGGCCGCGAGAACCGTCTGGATTCCCCAGCCGAAGCTGGAGCAGGGCGCGGAGGGAAGACGAGGAAGTGTCGGGACACGGCAGCGACTCCCGCCTGCCGCCTGTCCAGCAGCGGCGGGTCGAGGCAGTTCAGTACCCGCCGTGTTTTGAAGGAACTGCCGGCCCTGCCGGTGCAGGTGTTCCTGCCTCTGGGGAAAGGAAGAAGGAAGGGAGGAAAGATGGAAGGGGAAGAGGAGGAGAAAGAAGGAAAGGGAAGCCCGTGATTGACAGCTCCAGTGAGTCCGCGCCACTCACACACCCTCTGCCAAAGTTTTCTTTCACACGGAAGGAACTTTGCCGTTGCCATGAAACTTGGGAGTTTTGCAAACGTTGTCCCCACCCCCAAATCTTTCTGAGGCAGCTGACTGTTAAAGTTGGAGCGGCAATGGGCTGGACTTATATGGAGGTAGCCGGCAGCGCCCTGGCCGCAACCAGCCCTGCTCCGCCCGCGCCCTCTCCCGTACCTTCTTCACCGGCCCGCTCCAGGCAGGGCAGCGTGGGCTTCCCCCAAGAGGGCTCAGGAAGAAAAGAGTTTAGTCCTCCCTCCCCTCTCCTCCCCCCACAACTGGAGTGTGTTCGTGCAGCGAGGGCTCGCTCCATCCTTCAGGCAGCTTCTTCGAGCTTGGCACAGGGCAGTGCATCCCTCCGGGAGCCCCGAGTCTCTGTGCCAGACGAACGTGCGGCTCCCGCTTGTGGCACAGCGCTCCGCCCCGCTTCTCCTCCCGGCACCCCGGAGGGCAGCCCCGGCTTCAATCCTTCCCCGGCGGCGCAGCCGGCAGCTGCCGGAGCCCCACCGGCCTCTCCGCACCGGGCAGCCCCGGCTCCGTCCCGTTCTGTGCCTCCCGCCCAGAGCCAGGGACAGGTGCAGGGCCTGGGACGCGGCAGAAAGGACCCAGTCCGGCCCCGACAGCCCCGAAACACCAACTTCAGAGCTCCCCCCGCCCCCCAGCTGGTCGGTTACCGGCGTCGGGACTTTCGGGAACCGCTCGCTGATTGGTTGCCGCTCGCTCATTTATAGCCCGTCAATCAAATACCCCAGGGATTGGGGCACGCATCGCTTGGCGCTGCCCGCGGGAGTTGCTCCGCATCGAATCGCTCCGGCAGCATCACTTCTGGGAGAGGCGCCTCCACCCGCCAGGCACAGAAACTTCCTTCCGCAGCAGCCGCCCAGGCAGGTTCTTTCACCTTTTTTTTTGTTTGTTTTATTTTTAACTTTCTCTCCCCGACCTGGTGCCCGCCTGCCCGCCACCCTGGCGCACCTCTTGCCGGCTCTGGCCATGTACAGCATGCTGGAGACTGAGATCAAGACGCCGCAGCCCACACCAGGCAGCGCCGGAGGTAACCCCGCTCCGGGAAGCAACGGTAAAAGCGGCGGAGGTGGTGGGGCCAGCAATGGAGGGGGAGCCGGCTCGGATCAAGACCGGGTGAAGCGCCCCATGAACGCTTTCATGGTGTGGTCGCGAGGCCAGCGACGGAAGATGGCTCAGGAGAACCCCAAGATGCACAACTCGGAGATCAGCAAGCGCCTCGGGGCCGACTGGAAGCTACTGAGCGACGCTGAGAAGCGGCCCTTCATCGACGAAGCCAAGCGGCTGCGGGCCGTGCACATGAAGGAGTATCCGGATTACAAATACCGGCCCCGAAGGAAGACCAAGACCTTGCTGAAGAAGGACAAATACTCGCTGCCCAGCAACCTTCTGGCCCCGGGGGGGGCCAACGCGGTAAGCAGTCCCGTCGGGGTGGGGCAGAGGATTGACACTTATGCCCACATGAACGGCTGGACCAACGTGGCTTACTCATTGATGCAAGACCAACTGGGCTACAGCCAACACCCGGGCATGAACAGCCCCCAGCTGCAGCAGATGCACCGCTACGACATGACGGGCCTGCAGTACAGCCCCATAATGTCCACGGCCCAGACCTACATGAACGCCGCCTCCACCTACAGCATGTCCCCAGCAGCCTACGGCCAGCAGCCCTCTACGGCCATGAGCCTGGGCTCCATGGGCTCGGTGGTGAAATCCGAGCCCAGCTCTCCGCCTCCTGCCATCACTTCCCACTCGCAGAGGGCCTGCCTGGGAGACCTGCGGGATATGATCAGCATGTACCTGCCCCCGGGGGGGGATGCCACAGACCCTTCTGCCTTGCAGGGCAGCAGGTTACACAGCGTCCACCAGCACTACCAGAGTGCCGGGACTGGCGTGAATGGTACCGTACCACTAACTCACATATAAACTTGGCTGCTCCGGACGGCTCCCGTCTTAATCCCTAACCCCACCATCGCTCCCTGACTACACCGGGACGGCAGCGTTGCTCGGCTTAGCAGACTTAATTACTAACTTTGGAGAAATTTTAAAAAGGAAATCCGTTAGTTGTGTTTTTTTTTCTTTCTTTTTTTTTTTTTTTTTTTGTACAGAAAATTATTTGAGCAAGCTGTTATTTTAATAGAGCACAACTCTCGCCTCCTAGAAGCCGCTGTGAAGTGTTCAAACCACGGCAACTTTCTTCCCTGGTTTCTGCTAGGTTGGGCACTGTTTTATTCGCTTAAAAGTTTTCGCATCTTCTAGTTTGATTTCTAGCGTTGCAATGACATAAAAGGGCGGACTTTTGTTTTTAAACTCGGTTGTTCACGTTATCGTTGTGGTTTCTTAAGTGTTTTGTTCTTCCCACCTTACCGAGCCTTGCTTGGTTTCTCTCACAACCCATAGCCTTCACAATATTTTAACTTTAGGGTTTTCTTTCTTAAGGGGAGGTGGGAGAGAGCTGTGCGGGTCGCAAAAGCATTTCTTTTATTTATAGTAAGTTGTGTGTCTTGGGGTTTTTTTTAAGCTGTATACTTATGTAAATTGGTTTGTGAATTTTACTGTGAAACATGTTTTGACATATCGGATGAAGAAACGTTTTAGTTTTGTCTACTGAACCCTCCCACCCCAAGAAAAGAAAAGTAACGGAAATATTCCTTCCCTGTCCCTACTCCTCGTTTTCTTCCTCCAAAAGAAGAGAGATCAATAAATTTTATATCAGGCACGTCCGTAGTGTCCGGGCGGTTTGTGCAAGCGGTTTGGTCTGTCCCTCCGCGGCAGCGGGGAGCGCGGAGCGGGGCAGCGGCTCCTTTCCCGGGCTCCCCGCAGCAGCCGCGGTCCACCCGAGGGGCCCGGGACCTGCCATCACTTTGCTGTGGCTGCCACGTCCTGAGGTGTTTTGGTTGGGGAACGGGGGATCACTCCTCCGAGTTGATTTTCTTCTAAAGAAAAGCGGGATCCTGGCCAGGAAAGCGTCGCTGTGCTACTAAAACTGCTGCTTTCCGAGCTACCGGCCACTTGTTGCCTCTTCTCCTGGCTGAGTTCTCTCGGCCAACGGAGAGGGAACTGGGTTACCGTGCGCCTCGGTTGGTTTTTGCTCTGAAGGTGAAGGCTTTGCCTAGAAACCCGAGCTCGTCTGAAATATTTACAGAAGTAAAACCCCTTGGGGAACTCTTAATTAGACTCTATTAAAAATTAATGGTTACAGGAGTCCCCAGAGAAAATAAATAATTCAATCTTTTCAGTATGTTTGACGAGTGTTCTTAGCCTGGACAACTTTTATTTCGTTTTCTTTCTTTTACTTTAGGGGTCTGCGCTATTCCCCTCTGTATTTCTGCGGGCACTGCGGAACAGCCCCGAGCTGCAGCGCCCGCGGAGCCCGGGGACCGCTGGCAGAGAGGGAGGGCGCCGGGAGACCGCGTATCTCTCTCTCTGCTCGGTAGCAAGGCCCACGGGCTTGGCTCCTTCTGGCTTGGAGTGGGGTTCCGGGTCGGGTCAGGGTCTCCCGGGCCCGGCGGCTGCCCTGCAGGCCGAGCAGACGGTCAGCGCCTTTCGCAGCGCAATCCGCCCTGAAGCCTCTTCCTGTCCTCTGCCTCCACTAACCGCTGTTTGTCTTGGTGCAGATGGAAAGGGGTCGGGAAGGTGCTTTAGTTGTTTAATTTTGGCTTAACGGGCCTGCTTTGCTCTCCCGGTGTGAGCTACGACTTCGGGGCGGTTTGAGCCCCTCCGCTGCCCGTTTGCGGCTTCCGAGATATGCCGGAGCGGTGGGAGCTGCTTTTTGTTCCCTGCCGCTTTCCTCCTTACCCGCCTGCTTCCCACCCGCCCACCGGCCGGGCCAGGGCCCCGCACTCCCGGTCCCGCAGCTGGTATGCCAGGCAGCGGCGCCTGCTTGGTTGTCCACCGGGAAGCACGTCCAGGCTCAGTCAGGGCCTTTCTTGGCTCTTCCAAGAGGAAAAATCAATGCTCTGCAAACCACATCGAGAGTGCCCTTCTGTCCTGGCCGCCCGGGGAAGCGGGAGTGCCGGGAGCAACTACTGCAGGTCCCCAGCCATGAGCGAGACCGCGGGCCATGCACACTGCCCTTTGCATGGACAAGCCCCTGAGGCCGTCAACCTGGTCCGTGTGGTAAGCCCCTGGCACCGCACATGCTCCCCTCTGCCCCGGAACAGCCGTGCCGGAACTGGGGTAATCACTTTGCAAATGGGAACCCGATGTGTTTAATACCCTCACCTCAAATCCTTCCATCACATTTCTAGTGACATCTGGCAAACCTGTGACATTGCTTTCTCGGTATTTGCACTGCTGCCCTTCAGGTAGGAATGTGGATGTGACTAGCTCTGTGAGGAGAAGCAGTCCCATAACCCGGAGGTCTGAGAGAAGGTGGTAAGATCAGTGGTGCTAGTATGGTCTATGGAGATATGCAGGGGGCAGCAGCAGGTCCAGTTTCTTCTCAGCTTGGGGTCAAACTGCTCCCCATTGCTTTCCAGAACATGCAGTGCCAGGACAGCTCTGGGAAGCAAAGTGTGATGATCCCATTCTCTGAAACAGCTCTCTCTCTGCCTTCCCAGAGCCATGCGGTGCAAGTCTGACAAAAGTGAGGGCTCCTGAGCAGGTGAGCTGCTGCCAGCACTGGCGTTGTATTGATATCTTCAGAGTTGAATTGCAGCTGCATCATTATAAGTAGTTGCTCTCTTCACCTGAGTTTTCTGGAAGCGGATTCTCTGCCACAAAATGAGAGAAAAACTGTTTCTCAAAGGTGTGCAGTATTTCAAAGTTCAAGGTATCCTCTTCATTTGCCATAAGTCAGGGCCTAAGGAGAGTCTGTGACTGAGGAGTCACCGAGAGGCCTCTCTATGAACTACCTTGTTCTCTCTGAAAGCTCATCTCAGTGGTTTGGCTTGTGAATACTTTCCCTGACCTATTGATTTTGAGATGCTCAGACAAAACCCTCCACAGAGTTTTCAGCCTCCTGGGGCTGAACTTTATCCTGAAGTTTTTAAGTTGTGGGTAGAGTTTGTGGAAAGGGTTGTAAACACACACCACTGTGCTGGGGACCCACTGCATGCTGAAAGCAATGAACACAGACTTACAGGTAAGGATAAGTACAGATAGAGCCTCTTTTTCCCTGAACATGAGTGTATTTTCCATCAGAGAGCCAACAGCATAGGGGGAGAAGTTGCCTGAAAGATAACTCTTTT
>JBCJKH010065960.1:0-11219 GCA_039877255.1 Loriculus beryllinus | reverse complement strand
CAGAGAGCCAACAGCATAGGGGTAGATGTTGCCTGAAAGATAACTCTTTTCCCACAGAGCACTGTCACATTCTTGGTTTGGACTCCAGAAATTTGCTTCAAAAACAAATGTAGAAACATGCCCCCTTTAGAATTAATGAAGGTATGGGTTTTTTTGCATCAAACTTAATTTTTTGTTTATTCTGGACATAGACATACATTCTGAATGCATTAATCTAAATGCCTTTTGATCAATGCCTGTGTGAGATTTCATACTCTCACCTGTGTGGGAGGGATCAGAATCGGGCCATTAGCATTCTCAGGAAGTTACAGTTATGTATGAGATATGTTGGCTTGGTGGAAGATGCATCTGCACAGGATCCTTCTCCAGAAATCCACAGCACTTTGCAAGATGGGGCTGTAAGTGAAATGCTGAGGTGTTGCATGTGTAAAATCACTACCAACTGCTTGCACAGCTAAAGAAGCAGCAGCCTTGTTCTAGAAGATCTAGAATAGATTCAAGTGCATCCATTATCCTTAGAAAGTCTGAACATCGGCTGTGGACAGGTTAATAATGTTAGCACTGAAGTGTAATGACAATATTTAGGCTTTTGCTTTAACACTTTTTTTGTGTGGAAGATCACACTTGGTGCTACTGTTAGTCTGTCAAAAACCAGCATAGTGGGTTACACTTTCATGTAGGTTCCTTCCTATACCAAAGAGCTGCCGAGTTGATCTATTTCAACAAAAGTTGGTAAGTGAAAATATTTTCAATTAAAATTTCAGCATGGTCTGTTTGGGGAGAAAAGTCCAATAAGAATTAGCAGAGGAATCTCATCTGGGACATTTTATGATTCTTTTTTAAACATGTTTTTGTATTTCTATTTTTTTTTTCTTCTATCAGAGGAAATGAATACTGAATTCAGTAAAAGGTATATGATTAGCATAAACGCTTCATGAAAGCATCTATAAGTCAATGCTTTTCCACATCAAACATGAGACTAAGAAAGGTACTTTTCAGGAACATTAGAAAGATACAAACTTGTTTAAATATTTTCCTACGTTAATGGAAATAATTATTTCATAAGAATGAATACAGTAGGACAGATAAAGTTAGGTGATGCTCAGGACTGGAATGTTGCTGCTGTTCCCAATCTCTGCAGGAGCGAGAAGTTCGATATGGCTTCTTTTCTACTTATATAGACTTCAATCCTAGATTAATGTAGTCAAGTCCAGTTAACTTACATGGTGCAGATTCAGGTTATTCCTATGGTAAACCTGGAATGACAAATCACAGAAATCTTAAAGCATAGGGGAGAAAATTTGAAGCAATTTCCCTTAAGAATTCTCTTAGGAAGGAGTGGAGAGCTGTTACTGCAGATCTGTTTGCATGAGGTAATTTAGTGGTTAATGCAGATTAAGTTTTGCAGAACAGTTTCCCATATGCTTCTCTATCAAGACTTTTTACTGATGCCACTGGATGGAATAATAATTGCAACTCAGCAAATTATTCTGCAGCAGAATGTCCTTGGGATGAGGAATTAATTATTCTTCGCTGTGAGTACCATTCACAGCCAACTTCTTTGTGTTGCTAGTCAAGTAAACAGGATTTCGGATTTGCCTCCTCCAAAGACATCCTCAGAAGCTCTTTATCCATTTTCTCCATCAGTTTTCCAGTTTCTAAAATGAGATCAGTACCTGCTTAGTGCAGCAGGGGAGGTTGCAATGCATGCGACTGAGTGTGTGAACGCAAGAGAATGGGGGATGTCACAGTAAATCCATAAAAAGATGTATTTACACCTCCTCTGTGATTAAAAGAGTATGTACCACTTAAATGTTCTTTAAGTCAGCTTATGCTCAGGATGCTCATCTTTATCGTTGCTGCTAAGTTCAATTATATCACATTTGTGCCAGCTTGCTTTTATTTGGTTATACATCAGATTAAGCTAAATCAACCTACATATGATTTGGCTTGGCTTAAAAATGCTTGTACTAACATAGTAACTCAAGCCTCTGATTATTCCACATGAGGAAGCAGCTGTGGGTTTTGACACATTACTGTTCCAGAGCTATTTGCTCAGTTGATCTTCTGGAAATCACTACACCTTTTGCTATGCTTTGGCCATCACAGTTCACATGCTGGTGGATTGGTGCAAATTCACCTTGGCTGATGGGGAGAAGCGTGAAACATCAAGTACGGCATAAGCTGTGCTGCTCCCTAAGAAATGCAAAGCGAACCAGGTTCTCAGAGCCCCAAATTGTTATGTGTGTATTCCACGTGCACAGCAGCCCAGAGCTGGAAAAAGTCAGGCATAAGTGGGGAAGGGCCTAGGAATAAGAGGGAAATTAAGCAATGTTAAAAATTTGTGAGCTTCTATCATTTATCTCTTTTGGGCTTCTGATTGAGACTTCTGGCCTCGGTGAGCCTTTTTCTTTGTCTCCATAAAGAATATTATGCATCTTTTCTATACAGGCAATAGGAAGTAGTATAGCAGTGATTGCACCAAGCCTTCAGGATTTCCCTTTTGTACTAGACTCGGCTTATTCATTTCATGCATCATCATTCACAGCTTGCTGTGCTGATTTCAAAAATTCTATACATCTACTTGACACAAAGGGGAGAGACAGAACATCGTGGTGGACGTGCCTTAGGTGCATGTAACTACTGTTCTTGAATGCCATTTGCAAGGGAAGAAATCTTGAAAGTCAATGGGAACTTTGCCCATTCAGAGTTCAGGATAAGACACTTGGCATTGATTTCATTTTCATTGTACTGTGCTGCCAAGTCAGAAAAGCTTCTTTTCCACAAAGTTAAGAAAAGATATTTTAATCTAAATCATTCTTTTCTTTTTTTTCTTTTTCTTCTCTTTTTTTTTCCTTTTTTTTTTTTTTTTTTTTTTTTTTTAATCCTTTAAGATTCACGGTGTAGTTTTCATTTTACAGCTCGTAAACAGCAAATACCATCATAGGAAGTCCTTTTAAAAAGTTGTGCTTGCATTATTGAAAGAACCCATTTATTTCTTTCAAACTTCAGTCTGTGAAACAGGTGAACATCTGTGAAATAGGTGTGAATTTTTGAGTGTACAAGACCTGGGACAGTAACTGAGTTAATTGTCATGACCCTAGAGTAAAAGGAAGTAAATGAGCTGAATATACAAACTGGCAAATGCATGTATCAAGAAAATCATGTGTAGTTTTCCAGGCATTCCACAGTTCCACGAGTTGCTTCAGTAAGGAATAACCCTGTCTGCATTCTCTTAGGGAATGTCCTAAGAACAGTTGTAAGTTTTCTGACTTGACTGGTTTTGTGCAGAGTATGCAATGTATGACAAAAGGTTTTTTAAAACTATTCTCAGAGTAAGGGGTTTAATTCAAAAGTATTTTTCTTCCTTTTCCAATAATTTTTTGCTCCTCTTCTCTCAATAGATTTCAGTCCGTACTCCTGTTAAAGAGGAATAATTCTAGCCAAGAACAAGGTGTTTTTGATTTGGAAGTCCTGTGTGAACAGATGCTAATAATTTTGGATTAATCACTACAGGAAATACAGATTCTATTTATTTTTTTTTTTTAGACAGCAATATAACAAAACCAGTATTTAAGAATTTAGACTGTGGTGGTATTAAAAGTCTCCTGATGGAGATGCTGGAGTAGGAAGCATGATTGTTTTAGCCTCTTGCAGAGGACTGTCCATCTCTCT
This sequence comes from Loriculus beryllinus, assembly GCA_039877255.1. Classification (NCBI taxonomy): domain Eukaryota; kingdom Metazoa; phylum Chordata; class Aves; order Psittaciformes; family Psittacidae; genus Loriculus; species Loriculus beryllinus. Next base: position 7,544 of record JBCJKH010065960.1, on the reverse strand, counting down.
GCTGGAGTTAATTTGTTATTCAATGACTGACAGGCCAATTAATGATAGGAGAATCGTGAACTACATGGAGAAGCATGGCACTGCCAAAATCCGGCAGGTCATTTGGATTTCCTATTACATGAAACTTGTACAGTCATTTTCTCTGCAACTATCCAAGAGGGGAATAAAATTTAGGTCAGTTTAAGCAGATTTCAATAGCAGTGAAAAAGCATTAGATGAGATTTTGCAGTCTATGTCTGTCTGCTCTGGTTCTGCTTGGCTCCACCTCCCTCCTCAATCCTTTCAAGGTTCATAAATGGGATATGAACATAGCCTCCATATCTAGAGGAGTACTGAACAAATGGTCCTACTCTTTTCAGACTAACAAAGGGGAACTAATGGAAACTATTGACCAGGAGTGGTGCTGGGAAGGCACTGCCAGACATTTGTTGCTCAATCTACTTCATCTGCAGTGCAAAGTTGGTAGATGAGTAGCAAATATCCTTTCATCTGTATCCCTCTTGGTTAAGTGTTACTAAATGAAGCCAGAGTATCTGTATCTGGAGGGAAACCAGAAGAACAACTTGATGCTGAAGTAAGTGCATATTAACTTTCTCTGGAAGAGCTTTGTGGTTATGACACTAGATTGTCTGCTTTGATTTGTGACAAGGAAGTAGGTGAATGTGGTCCTTGAAAGCAAAGCATCACACAGGGTAACCTCTTTGGTGAGTTTCAAAACTGTGATGGCTGAGATTGTTACCAACCCATGAGAGAATTTCCTGAATGGTTCCTTATAAGAACCGTTACCAGGTGCAGGTGTAGGTTTTAAGGTTTCTACCCCAGCTTGCCCATAAAAGCACTGGGAAGGGAAGAAGCAAGTGGAACAGACCTTCATCATCAGGGAGATAAGAAAGTCTGAGTTGTAAGCATAGGACTAAGCACCTCCCATGGGAGGGAGAACATTTGGGATACCTTGCCTACTTCATGAGAAGCAAGAACCTTTACAAGGGGGAGCAGGTAACTTGTTTTGCAAAATTGCATCACTTTTTTTTTTTACAAAAATAACCCTCAAACACTTTTTATTTTAACATGCTTTAGACTCAAGCTTTTCAGTGGAATAGGATTTGTTTTGCCCAGCTTCTAAAGCATTAGGTGTGATTTTGATGATCACACTCATTCATATATCTAAGCAGGTTTAATCACCATTTGTGCCTGTCTTAATTCCAGCTCCAAAGCCTGGCAGCCCAAAGGGAAGTGTGGGAAAGCAAATAGTAACCCACAGCATGGGAGGTAAGTGAAAGCTGTGGCTCTGTGAAATGCATTGTTCCAGCTAAACTGAGACCCTTCCCTTTTCTTTGAAGCCTTGTAAGGCAGCGTTCGTGATCTGCAGTGGTGCATGTGGGAAGGAGGACTAGAGACAGAGTACCAATTTAAAAGTAGGCTTTTATGATTTAATCACAAATATCATTCTCTTGCTGCAGACTTGAGAAGAAAATGGCATTGTGACAAATAGTACCAAAAGGGTTTTTTTTCTGAGTCCATTTAGTGAAGGCTGGGCAGGGAGGTTAGATGTAAAAAAGGAGAATGATACAACTAATGGAGTTGGAAGGGGAAGGCCCAAAGATAATGGGATGAAAAGAGTTTATCACCTTGAAACATGTATGTTTCACTTCTGAGGATTACTTAAAAACTGTGAAAAAAATAATGCAATGTTATTTTGTATCTAAAATACATCTGTATTTTCTGTGTCTCATAGTTACTTTTTCAATATGCATACCATGATCAGAATCTAGCTTATCCTTACCTTGAAGTGTGAGCACAACAGAAAAATCAGTTGTAGCTAAAGAATGAACAGGAACAATAGAGATCTACTGGCATTTGTCCCTAAAATCTCTGAGTGAAGGGAAGGACAGAGGAGCTTTGGGAAGGAGCTAGCCCAGATCTGCTGAATTTTGATGAGGATTTTGCTAGTTTGTCTCCCATTCTGGTTGGCTGCATTATTATTTATTTCATCAATCAAATTGTGGTAGGTGCTGCTTGCCTTACAGTATGAATAACAAGCTGTTGGGCTCAGTAGAGTTCACTTATGCAGTAGGAGAGAATAATTCTCTCCTCTGCAGGAACTGCTGGGTAAAATTTAGCAGTCTCGGCTGTGCCCCAGGGGGTTAGGGTAAAGGATCATAATGGTCCCTTTTGACCTTAAAATATATAAGTATATAACAATATATAAGTATATACCAGAATTGTACCCTGGTCACAGTACAGTCAATGAATTCTCCCTACAGCATCTTCTCTGATATGCTGCAGTGTAAAAGCTTAAGAAAGACACAGCATGGAGCAACATGACTGCAACAGATGATGTGAGAGAATAGGCAAACTACTAAAAGTATATCCTGTGGCTACTTGGTTGTTTCATATGGCATACATATATGAACATATACCTTTTGGCACAGGAAGTGTCAGTAGATTATGCATAAATGCATGTGGAACTAGTTAGGATTGCATTGTGAAGGTGTTCTTAAAGCCAATAGGCTAGGAAACTACTTTTATAATGAAAATTTAGATCATGTAGAAATTGCCATGCATAGAGGAGATCCTGGGATCTGTGGATTTATGTCCTTGCTGGTAGGTAGAGAAAATGGCAGATTTCACAATCAAGTGATGATCTGTCATTTGCTCTTAAGGAATCTCTCAAGTGACATGCCTGTGACAGAGGCACTGTACAGACATACAGAGTACGTGCTTTTAATTAAAGAGAACTAAATTAGGTAAAGGGAAGTTGACCACGATGCTGGCAGTCTTCCCACGTGTTGGTACCAGCAATGCAGCATCCGTGTCTTCACCACTTTGCCAGTCACACAGTGCAGCAGTTGAAGTCGGAGACCACAGCCAAAGAAATTACTCTGGGACAAGAGGCCTAGAAGACATTCTTAGGAGAGATATAAAGAGGTGGATATACGTTGGAGTGTGATGATTAGTGAAGGGAATTGACCTGAAGGATGCAACCTGAAAAAGTACTTCTGCTGAGTGGTGCCCTGTGACACAGCCGGGAAAAGTTGGGTTAGTTTTGAGGAGGATTTTGTCAAAGGAATGCCAGGAAAATAAGTCACACATACGAGGTTCTATCCAAGAGAATGTTTCAGATGTTAAAGCAGGACTGGATAAATCTGTGAACTGCAAAGAATCTTGTGTTGGAGGAAAGGGAGATGAGTGTTTTGTGGCTATACTCTGCATATAATTTCTGTGAGTCAGCATTGGCAGTTAACACAGGCTGGTCATTTTGACTTGTGTTTCCAGTAAGTTTCTCTGTATTGCTCTCCTTCCTGAACTAAAGCACTCAGTCATTTGTAAAAGAATTTATTTACTCTGACTGAAACATTCACAATCAGGTGCATTCCTGAATGTCATGGAAGCCTGAGAGTGCTATACTGGGACAGAACTTGTGGTTTGATAACAATTCCTAATATTTTTTCCATGTTAGATCTCAAAGCACTTTAGAAAGGAAATCGGTGCAACTCAGTTACATTCGGAAAATGGTCCAGGGACACCCAGTAAGGCAGTGGCAGAGCCAGTAGTTATCCCTTGTCTCTGATGCTTTGCCCATGGTTCAGAAGAGAAATTTCAGAACTGGGCTTATTATTGTCCTGTCTGCAGCATTTCCTTATGTTAATTCTCGCTCCAGAACAGCTCCAGCAGCCCTAAGAGAAAATTGCTTCCAGTTTTCTCCTTACACCTCTGCCAAGGATTAATGGCCTTGGAGAGGGAAGTGTATATATGCTGCATGCTGCAGTTTCTTTAACTGCATACTAGCTTAAACTAACTGTGTTGCTGGTAATGTTGGGCTTTGTCACCCTGGTAGAGAGAGCATAAATAGGCCACGTAGCTGTTTCCTTTTTTTCCCTAGTGTGGACTGCCAGAACTTACTTAGGGACAGCCAAGCTAGTAGTGTGTGAGGAGGGCACTCAGGACTGAGCTTTATTGGAGGCTTTGTGTGAGGACTTTGGTGATCTGAAGGATCTGCATGTCTGGATGTTGACAAGGCCGTGTATGCATTTGTAAGTCGTGGAAGGTGCTTTGTGCCACAAGCTAGGTGGAACTTGAGAAACCAGTCAGTACAAATTCACTCAAGTATTTTTAATTTAAAGATTCCTTCCCTACTCCCAACAAACAAACACAGTTAAATGTTTGGCTGAGTTTCATTAAGAGTAGAATCTCTTAAAATGTGCATCATGTTTTTCTTTAAACACAAAAGGCATTTTATATGTTTTGCATATACGGATGAATCCTAAAGACATTGAAAGATAATTAACACTTATCAGTGTTCCCTTGCAAGGGTTTGATCTAAGTTTATTTTGTTTCAGATGAATTCTGTGGCAGGGTAACTTGTAGCTGAGTTTGCTGCTGGTTTGCTGCATCCGTTGAATCTATCAGCAGTGGCAAAATTCCAGGAGCCTGGCCTTTTCATGATTCAGTGACCATGTAATTGGCCATGGGATTTATTCAGCTTTTTCATTCTATGTGACCCTTCCTTACAGCATCCTACCAAAACATCCCAGTTAAATTCTGTGGCTTTATGTTGTGCATTCTGAAATAACAGTTCACAATTTAGAATTCATTTTCCTTGCATATACAACCAGATAAAATATCATAGTAATGGCTGCCTGTTTGTTTGCAAAATCGTTAAAGCCCAAAGTATACAGCTGGACTTTAAAACATAGTGAACTGGGCTTTGTGAGCAAAGGGCATTGGATTTGTTCTCTGTGTCTGCTTTGGGTACTGTCTGAAGTCAACTGACATCAGGTATTTCTGCAAGCCTAAATGGACCTTTAGGAACGAACACAAGCACATGCAGAGAGAGAAACAGTGAAGCACATAGGTTCCCCCTCCCCATCCTAAAATAGTCTTAAAATACTGTTACTTAACCATTTAGCAACATTATTTGGGCAGTTTCAAACATAACTACTCTTGGGAGCCAGCTCCCTTGTCTTTATCCACCCTCTGGCTGGCAGCTTTGGGTGTGGGAGGAATGCAGGATTGGGTGCTTATCTCTTCATCTTGTCTCTGCTGTGTTTTGAGTTGCTAACTTGAGCAGTGATGTGCCTGGAAAAGATTGTCTGGGGGAGGTCAGCTACTGCACCGATAGGCATTGGTGGGAATGGAGGTGGAAAATACACGGGTAATATAGTTGTTGTATTGTGGTCCAGATTCTTTATTTGAAAAACATGTAGTATAACTGAAATCACATACTTCCATGTGCACGATGTGTGTCTTTAGTATGACAGTTTTATGTAAGCAATGGGTCACAACTAGGAATCTACTCAGAGGTTATCATCTGTGTGAGAGTTGTTGCTTCTAGCTCTAATGGTCAAGATATCCATCTCTGTTATATCCTTTAGTGTGGAATAACTAGTTTTACAAAGGTGTGGTTGAAATCAAAATTTACAGTAGGTTTCACTTCCAAGGCCTATACTATGACAGAATTTCACTGCAATATCCAGGAGAACTCTGCAAAACCACCAAAAGTGCTTTTCAGATGTGAGAATTAAAGTTGCTGTCAGTTGATTCAGGAAAGAAGGGGGGAAAGAGTGCCTTTTGCTGCTGTTATTAAAAAATATATGTAGAAAAAAGTCATATCAAAGTGAGGTTTCCTTTCTTAAAATAAGCCTGATTTTTTTTTCTAGAGCAGTAAAGCTCATCCTATACCAGTTGTTGCTGACTTAATTCAGAGGATGCGATAAATAATGATGCCAGTTACTCAGCTAAAGAAGACCAGTGTGACTTGGTGAGCAATAATGGCTGCATGGTGCATGAGTGGAGAATGGTGGGGAAGAGCTTTGCTCAGGTTTCTAATACAAGGAGAGTTGAACAGGACTGTAGAGTACTCTGGCAGCCAACAGGACTGTCAAAGAAAGCACAATGATGGCATTTGCCACACGTTACTCCTTTGAGTTTATCCTATTTGCAGCCAGTACTAGTAAATCCAAAAACTTTGTTGAAAAGAACACATTTAACTCTTCAAGATCAGCCTGAAGCCCCCATGAACTAACTGCTTGGAAGGTCTGCTGTCTTGCGGGCTTTCCTCCTCTCTGAGTGTGAGGCAGCTATCCATCCACCATGTGATGGTGAGCACTTCAGGTGTACTAGCTCACGTGAGAAAACTAAAATATTGCTAAGTGTGCCACATAGGATGGCTCATTTGAGTTGAAGGGTTTCTGAGTGCTGCTACACAGCACTACTCCACCTTCCTTGTTTTCTGATCCCATGGGCTAGATGAAGGTCAGGGATCCATCTACCAAATGGAAAGCTGGTAAAACCTACAAATGCAAGATAGTTAGCTGTAGCTGTAAGGGAAAAAGGAATAGTGCAGGGCTAACAGTGCTGCAGAAATCTGAAGTTAAAGGGGACTCTGAGCACCTTGCTGTTAAGTGACATTTTTCTAGCAGTTCTTCAACTCTGTAATTAGCTGCTGGTTAGCCTGGTTCACAGTATGGCATTGAGAAGCACAGCTGCATATGAAGTAGGTTCCTAAGAGAACTCATAAATTTGCTGGTTTTCACCCTTAGATGAATTTTCAACATTTCTGAGTTAAAATGGCAGCTCACACAAGGTGATAGCAAATGCACAATGCCTTAATTATCACATGGTCAACCTCAGGGATGCCAGAGTGCCCCATCACGGTAAATGAGTGAGCCATCGAAGGGACTGGAAGTTGTTGGATGGCATCCTGCATCTGCATTCATATCTTAAACAGGCTTTGGTTTCCCACATCACATTCCACCAAGGAATGGCCTCAAATCACTGTGCAGATTTCAGTGAGATCAGGCACAAGTATCTGTACTCCCTTGTGCCCAGGATCTTAGCAGTCTTGCAACATCCCTGGATAATGATAAGAGATCCCTAGAGATTAGAAATGTGCACCTTTAACATAGGCTTACAGATGATAAAGCAAAAAATGTTTGAATGCATAAAGACAGGGTGTGTTCATGCATAGAAGAAAATTCAATTTAAGATTATGCCTTTAGCTGAAGTGATACAGCTTTTGATGGACTGTATTTTATTAATCTTCTATAATAGATTAGCAAATTTGTGAGCTTTTTTTTCTACTCTGTGGTAGTCACTTAACTTTTTTTCTCTTTCTACAAGTGTTATGTATCTTTTCTCACCCGTGAGAGCTGGGCAACTGCTTGAGGCATAGTGAACTGATTTATGTAATTTAAGAATTCATCTTCAAAAATCTTCACTTCGAACTGCAGGGCTGACTTACAAAAGTTATTTATTAGCTTCAGACTCAGTGTCCAGAACATCTTTTCTCTTTATTTCCAAGCTGAGTATTTTTCTTCTCTAGTTTTCTGGGTATCTGGTGGACGCCAAACATTTTCACAACAGTCTTCTATTATCTTGCCCAAAAGATAAACCCCATGTTCTCTTAAGCTCTAAACCTTCTCTAGTAAATTTGTTTCTTCCTTCTGGGAAAAAGAGGCTTGCTTTCCAAGCCCACTGTTGCAGGTGTGAGTAATGAAATTAAAATACTATGAGTTTTTTTGACATATCAGAAAAGACACAAT
>JBCJKH010065958.1:0-11297 GCA_039877255.1 Loriculus beryllinus | reverse complement strand
TAAAGACAAAGCCAATGACACACAAAGGTGGTTTTGCCCTCTACCAATAGGCTCTGGTAAACTGGGGATTCTGCTGCTTTGGAGTTTAGTTGGGTTTTGTTTTTTTCCCAGAACAGTAAAACTAGAAGACTTGTTAAAATTAGTAGGGAAATAATTTCAACCTTTAAAAGGATGTGTGAACTGATTTGGATTTAGCAGTGCTATAATCACCATCAATAATTTAGGCAGGCATTCAAATGTGTTCACTCATAGGCATTTCCAGCTGGATAGAAGCGCAGTATTAGATTTCTGAAATATTTGTCTATGTATGTGTGCATACATATATGGATATATAGGTGTGTATAACATCCAACAAGCAAGAATGGTCTGTCATTAAATATTTTCAGACATTTATAGAAGTCCAGACTTACACAACACCTTTACTTGGTGAAACACCAATTTTTTTGATGGATTTATGAAAAAATGGGGATATGCAACCATCACACACAGCTTTGAACATCTTCACTGAATCTGCTTGGAAATTCCTTTCAGACAGGAGAGATCCCCTGTCTTCTCAGCCTTTTCCAGATTCAAGAGTCATCCCAGACACAGCATAGCTTGAAAGCACCTTACAAGTACAAGACGAGCAAAGTTTGGAAGTCATGGTCACAGCCACTGTTTGATACAGACCGTAAAACACAGCCCTGCAGGCACTGCTGCTCAGTGGGCAGCCACAAGCAACCTCATTGCACTCACTGCATACCCAACTCACCCATGGTGGGTGCTTATCTCCGCTTGCAAGTGATGGGGTTGCTATATGCCTGTTTCTCATTCAGTGCAATTTCAGTTTGTACCCCCAGGACCTTGTATACTGCTTTTAGTAGAGTTCATTCCACATTTACCTTTACCTCAAATAGGCTTTTTGCACCCCTGGGCTGAAAAGACAATAATTCACTATGTCTAGCACAAATGATCCTAGTATTCATGCAGTGTAATAAAGACTTCAACATTGTTCTCAGATTCTCTGTATACATAGAAATTTTCCTCCAAGAACATGCTTCCCATTGGCTTCTGTGGTTTATAAGAGTTGTAGGTAAAAAAAAAAAGTCCTCTTTCTGCACACAGGAAAACCTTGTAATAGCTGCTTGTTTTTCAACTAAGCTTCTTTTAAGGAAAACTGTACAGAAAAGGTAGGCTTGCAACCAGACAGGAAACGCAAAAGCTCCAAATATAGCTTTTTAAACGCTAGAAAATTCACACCATTCCCAAAATATTGGCCAGTATAGAAGCAATCCAACCTACCAACTCTCATGAAAACACTGCTCTCCCTTGCCGCAGCTACTGGATCAAAAAAACCGTCCTGTTATGTCTGCCATTTGAAGGCAAGAGTCAACAGGAAGAAGACTGGAAGATACTAAAGTAAGCATTCACTATGTGAATCTCAATTTTGCATGAACCATTAACTATTACAGAAATAATCAGTCATGCTTGGAATCAAAGGAGGAAGAAAAATCAGTGCAAAGTTTTCTGGATATAGCAAAGGGGGTATTTTTGGTATAAGCCATCAGAAAATTAATCCTTTCTGTCTCTGATCTTGTTCCAGTTCGCAGGAACTATCATCTTCATTACTGAAGAGTAGAAGCCACAACAAATACCTAAAGCAGGATGAAAATATTTTACAAGCTGTATCTTTACCAAATATTCTCAAGCAACCTCACTGATTCCTCCTCTGGTTTCAAAAGTATAAATAGCTTGTGTTGTATTTTATCCCACAGCATTTCACAGGGAAACTACAAAAGAATCCTTACACTATGACCTCATGAATGACATGGCTTGTAAATGCAAGGTGTCGGCACCATGAACAATTTGCTTGAAGCTACCATGCTGCAAGTTAGAGGTTCCAATAATAAGGAGAGAAGGTTGACATTTCACAGCAGCATCAGGCTTCTAGGAAAAAACTGCCAAAATCCATGCACAAAAGCAAGCTGCCTCTCCCTCAATATTTCAAACACACAGCTTACAACGGCAAGATTCAACAGCTGTAAAGCACTGGAATTGATAGCAGCTCTTTTGTGAAGATCTCCCCGTGAAGAAGACAGCACTGATGCCAGTCAAATGGAACTGGCAGAGAGACAGCATCAGCATTTTCTAGAGAACATCCATTTCAGGAACAGTCTCCTGCTCACAAAAAGTACTCCAGAAGCTGTCCAAAAGAGTCTAAAACAAACAGGCAATTCCTGTTTGAGATACTGCAACCATTTAAAGACAGAGAATATAGTGTATATGCCAAGCATACATAGTAAATCAAGTCCCAACACCTATCTGGGGGAATTTTGCACTAATTTAGGCAAGGCATGTAAGTGATGTACACATTCATATATACTTTTTGCTTAACATGGAAGTGTGCATGCTTGGCAAATGCAGTATGAGCTCTGTCTGGCAACAGCCATCAGTGCACAGAGACCTCAGGGCCAGCAGAAGCTGCTCACAACTGCAAAACCTACACTAGAGAGAAGGCAGGAAAAGAGAAAAGAACTAGGCAGGCACACAGATTAGGTCGGAAGGCTACGAAGTTGCATTTAGCACTCTGGGAATTACGTAGAATTTTGGCCCTTTGAGCCAAGCTGACCCTGCTGATGTCCAGTACCCACCTCCCAGTGCCAGTGGGATTGGCCAAAGGCCAAAGGCTCTTTGACCCACCATTAATGTCTAATATGTATTTTCAGGCCAGGCATGTGTCCATACAACATATACATTATGTACCTTGCCAACCTACATTTCAACGAAATGTATTGAATACAAGAAATTCAATCAGTCCGCCAAATGACATAAATAACAGCAACACTGCTGCATGCGTCTGGCAAGCGCCTCATGCTTTGGAATAAAAGCCAGGCTGCCACGCACACAAATCAAACACGTTATTTGTGGGTCACATGAAAATAGTTTTCGGACTGAACAGCAGTTTTAAATTAACTATATATCCCATGATAATTTGTGTTGGTTTCAGCAAATAAGAACTTGCATAAACTCAAGGGGCAGAAAATAAATACTTTCCTGCTATTTACTCATGCCAGTTCTCTTATCTGCAGCATACAAATACGAAAACTACTACAACAGTAAACAGCTAAAGGCCATTTCTTGGCAGAACAAGGTTTGCATTCTCCTTTGCTGCCAAGGAAGAAATTGAGGTGCAAGCCTAAAGATCATTAGCATCCCCGATTTGCACTGCTTGCAAGGTATGAGAAAAGTTTTCTCATGTGTCTTTCAGAGAAAGTAACTCAGATTTCACTGTGAAATGTGACCCCACTGACAGCACAGGCAGTTTTGGGATACACATTCTCCTCTTGGGGTTGAGATTGTATCACAGAATCACAGATGTGACTGGAAGAGATCAAAAATGCACATCTAGTCCATCATCCTGAACTAATCTAAATGGTAAATCACTAACAGTTAGTCCAGGGGGTGTATCAGTCTTCATGCTAACACCAGCTCCATGGGAAGACAACTTAATGTTATTTGTTAAATTTCTGTGTTAACAGATACTATGTTAACAGATATTTTGCTGCCTCTCAACTAATAAAATGTTCTTTTCTTTACAGCTTTAAAACACAACCTTTGCAGTCAATTATTCGAGATACAGAAAACAGTAGTTTTGCATAACATGAATGACCAAGAGTATTTTTTTAAATGCTCTGCATAACTTTTAGCCCTTAGAGCACACATATCTAATTAAACATCTGCTTCCAGCCACATTGCAATGTTACACCAGCTTGGCGCTTTCACATCCTTTTACATCATTCTAAGATAACACTTGGGTGCAATTACTGGAGTTTGTAATACCACAGTACCAACTGCATACAGATCATCATTGTCTCCCTGAGCCAATAAAAGGATTACCCAGGAGGCTGAGATTGTTTTGAAATTAGTACATCCCAAGAGCTAACACTGCAAATACAAGAGGAAAAAAAAAAATGTGTCAGGATCCCGACTCATTCCAGACTTTTCAATGGATTTTGTTAAATTATCTCCTTACAGTGAGTTCCCTACCATGATTCAATTTCAATAAAAAAACAAACAGATTAGTTTTTTAAACAGGGAAAACTCAAAGCAATCACCAAGAACAAAAGAGAAGTGAGGCATACATGCAACCCTTGACCACCGCATCCCCTTAGGTGCGTCTGTGCTGCCATCCTTAGGTTCAGTTATCTAAATGACCTGCAGAGCAGCACATCTGCTCAATCTTTGCAGGCTCCTCCTGCCAGCTCACAGGTTTGGCTGGCTTCTCCCAGCACACAGCTGTGATCTGCTCATCACATCCTGCTGCCTCTCAGACTACCTCAAACACACAGGAGCAGGACTCAGTTATAAATATAAAGGAACAAGACGGGAGGAAGAACAAGTGCTGTCAGTCACCAGGAACATCAGTGCTCCAGAACAACTGGAAGCTCTTTACTAACATGCACTAAATAAAGCATAAAAGCTCATGCACTCATCTGCTTGGTTTCCTCTGGTGCTATCCTGAGTGAGCAGCTGCATGGTTCCAAGTTACTGGCTGGGTTTAAACCGCGAGATTTGTGGACAGTCATGACTCCTCCAACAAGCAGAAAACGCTCACAGAAATAACTGCAAGCAAGACACTTTCACAGCTCAGATGAAAAAGCAGATGCCACTTAAACAGAAGTGCATGCAGCAATTTGACACTAATAGGCATGCTTATCATGGCCATGCACGGGTCAAAAAGGAGAACAGCCACCACAGTGCAGAGTCAGAGAGCTACTGCTCAAACGTACTGGGAGGAGAGCAGGACCCAACAGGCAGACAAGCGAAACACTGGTACAGAACAAAACTTCCATCTGTACAGATGCTGGTTTATTAAAACCAGTAACACATGAGGACCAGAAGTGGGGTGTCACATGTCTGGCTCTGCCAAGCCTCAAATCCTCAGATAGCTAGCAGGCACACAGTATGGCTCTCAGAGACACAGTCTCCTGGGTTTCCCAATGTTTCTGTTCGCACCATGAACCTCCAGTTTTCAACCCTGGCACAAAGCATTGGAAAGCCTTTTTACATGAGCAGAGATGAGCTTTATCCTTCCTAGTACATTCAAATTTGTCCTTCCTCACAGCAAATACAGGCAGTAGCACCACAGCAAGAAGAGAGTTTCATTTCTCCTTTACAGCCAAATCATGGGATGACTTCTTTTTTGTCAGTGTGCAGGAAGCTTCACTCTGCTTCAGACAAATGAGCCCTGTACCCAAAATCAAAAGAACACAATGACAGGCTTACAGACTCCTTGCCCTCACTCGTCTCCCAGAGCCATCCCCAGAAGCTAACCTACCCTTCTTGCATCTTCTACTGTGGCATTAATTTTACCCATAGCCTGCACGGTTATTTCTGTACATCTCAGTATCCCTTCTGTGGAGACTGTACTCATAAGATATTTACTAACCTTTCACTAGTAAGTCTGTATCTCATTGAAAAAACAAGTTGAATCTTTTGTATTTTAATGGAACAACTCAAATTACGGATTTCTTAACTTACGTGCCATCTTCTACATACTCTGGAAATATCTAGACTACATATATTAGCTGTATTCCAGAATACTCTGGAGAGAAGTCACTTAGTGACTCAGTAGCTAAAGCAGTAACTGTTCAGATTTATAAATTACATCACATAAAGTGATAAATTACATCACATAAAGACATAAACTCTCTAGGAAAAGGGCAGATGAAGAAAATCGACCTGACAGGAGAAATGCAAGGACTGGGCTGTGGCAAAGCAGCTTGAGTGGCAAGCTGAACTTGCCTTCTTTTCAAATCTTTGAAGATATAGAGATTTATCATTGTATTCAATGTCTTGAAATATTACCAAGGGTAAAACAAAGCCAAAAATGAGGCTCTAAGTTTGGCAGACTTTAAAACTTCCATGAGTTGTACACTTTCTTCTCATAAAATATTGTCTTGTCAAGTGGAAATACTTTGATTAATCAGCTTAATAGATAGCTTTTTCCTTGAACATAAATAATAAAAATGAGGCACCTAGATATGTCAAAATGGAGGCAGACACTTCACCCTGACCCCAGCTCTACTTCTTTCAAAGTCACTAGTGAAGTCCCACTGCCCTCTGTCAATGCGAAGCATCTGTGTATAGCCTGGCTTTAACATGTAATTTTTTTAAGAAGCAATTTAGGCCAAAATAGAAATTGTTTGATGAGTTGGTCATAACATTTTACCTGCTTCATTTCCTGACAATACCTTTTCCTTTCAATGACACCAGGATCAAACAAGGAGACAAAAACCTCACAGACCTGTCTCCTCCAGCAGCACCAGTGCTCCCCATCACTGCTCTACTGTAGGCCAGTTTCTCTCTTCATTTATATCAGAGAAACCCCACTAAAGATAGCAGATTTGCCAAGCTGCAAGGAAGGAAAAGCTCCCGATTGCATAATCCTTGTTACTATGATGAGTCATTTTTAAAGTTTCTTTCAAGCGAGTAAATGAAACAGAACAAAATACAGCAGAGAAATTACTGTAGCACAAAATAAACTCTCCCTGGTGCCTTTTATTTGAAAGGAACATTTCTGAACAAAACTGCTTCTCTCCCTGATTACAAAACATATTTCCAAGTATGACTCACTCAGAGAGGAAAACTTGTTCTTAAAATCTAATGCATTATGATCTGCTGTGCAATATTCCCTCAAGGATTAAGTCTGGAATTAATGCTAAAAGGTACCTCTGAGAACAGTTTCTGTAATGTCATGGCAGAGTCTGAGGAAAAGAATATTACGCTGACCCCAAAGTGCTGCTTTTTCTGTTTCTTCAGTGCAGTTTGGAATTCCTCCTTCCAAAATGAGGCAGCACACAAGAGACAGCTTAAATCTCCTATTCCTGGCGCACAGGTTCTCTTGGAAACTTATAACACTGTATGGTCATACTATTACGGCACTTTCACAGCCGTACCGTTAGTGTTCCTCCTTGCATGTATACAGAGATCTGTATTGGCACATACTTCATTAGTGCTTTCTCAGTTTAAAGACTTGGTACCATTTCAGTTCATTAACTTGTACCATAGCCCGTATTTTTAACCAAACTCTTCTGCCCCAAAGTTTGAGATGCCAAAATGTAAAAATTCATGCAAACATGTTGGGATCTAGAGATCACTACCTGCTTACTGCACTTTTTCAAAGAAATGGAAATTGCAGATGTCTGCAGAGAGCCTAAAACGCAGCTTTAGCCTTAAATCAGCAAAATGCTGCATTCGATACAATCATTTATACAACTACAAAAATAATGTATATTATAAATGATGGAAATGTGTTTGCTATGCTTTGAGTTTTAAAAATGCTCTGTAGTTCTGCAGGGCACCACAGGGAGAAGAGTAATAGGAAAGATATAGCTTTATAATCCTTTAAAGTTTTGTTTGGTTACAATCAGGAAAACATAAAACAACACATTAAGGCTTGGCCCAGGAAGAATATCAATTCAGACACAATAGCTGTTTGCACTGTTGAAAAGTTGCAATTCTTTTAAATGAAGTGTAACAGCAGTAATTGTGTTTCTTTGAGTGAGCTAAGAGGCAAATGGTGTGTGAATCAATAATGATGCAGCTTGCACACCATTTATCTCATTGCATGATCCACAGGAAATCCAATTCCATAATTACATTATTCACAGCCTGTCACGAGCACAGAATAACTGGACTTCATCAGTATGTGCATCTACCCCTATCTGCAAAGGGCATATGCCCACAACTGGGAATGTGGCAGACCATCAGCCAAAGCTTCCACTAATAACGTGACTGTACTCTCTGAAATTACCAGTACTGCACAAGGGGACATTATTTTGGCTCTCAGTGAGCCAGTTCCTATAAATATCATCTACAGTTTGAAATTTTTTGAAAGCTTCAGTCTTTAGCTGCTATAAAGCAGCAGTGGGTACTACTAATATATCTGCTGACTTCAGAAATCAGCTTGCAAGGAATGGGGACACTCAGAGACAGGTACTCTAACAATTATAAATGCCCTGGACACCTGAGGAAGCTGTAGGTATAGAAGAAAGTTTGCAAATCTAAGTGCTAAAGCAGCATTTAGCACTGCTCACAAGAGCCTCTACTAAATAAAATTTAATGTTGATGTTCAATAAGCATATGATTGCAATGATTTCTTTTTCCAACACCACTGAAACATACACTTGCAGTGTTTACCAATTTCTGCTGCATCATTTCTGAAGTCCCATTTAGGCCACTCTGGGAGTGGGACTGCACTGCCACACCTGGTATAAGCCCAGGATGGCAATGCACATTTAAAAGAGCTTTTTATCATTCCCCGTTTGCCTCCAAACAGATGGTAGTCCAGGAAAGGCTGCTGCTCCTGATCAAGCACACAGCCCCTTCCCCTGCTCACTAGCTAGACAACCTACCCCTCCAATCTTTTGCTGTAAAATATTCATCTCCTCCCAGTGTAATTTATCTTACTCCGCAAAAATCTAGGTGAAACCACATGTATAAATCCTGCTGACCCACTTAATTTAATAAACTACAAGTTTCTACTCATCTCTTTTTCATTTGGAGAACAGTAAACCCTAGCAGACTCATGGCTGACACACAAGGACTTTGCAATTGCAATATAAAAGATGAGCTTTTTAAGCTCAGAAGAAAGTCTGCATTTCAGCTGATTGCATTTTCAAAAGAAAAAAAGAGAGAGAAAGAGATAACACACCTAAATATAAATTATTTAGGAATAAAAACTATTCCATGCTGCAGTTTTACAGTTTGTTTTCTACACAGCTTCCATACATCTTTACAATCCATCCCAAATGGAGCAGTTACTGCCAGATGTATCTAAAACTCTGAGTTCCTTAGCCAGGAGGGATGCTGAGGACTCCACCAGGCTAACTTCTCTCTCCTGCAAAGAAGTTTCCCACTCCTGCAGTCAGATTTTCAGAGGGGATCTGCAGTTCAAGCCCTTTTGCTGCATTGTGCTTGCCGCTGTTCCCTTGCTATGTCAGTATTGAATAAAAAGTAAGCCTGAAAAAAATCATTGCAAATTATTTCCTTTGTTCGTCATAGGAGATTACTATCCCCAAAGAAGCTGCTGTACCACGGACAAGTAAATGTTTCCTCGAGGCACAAATAGCGGAGTTACAGGTCTCCATGTTTATGAAACAGGAAGAAATTTATTGCCTCGTACATCCTCTTCTGCCATGGGATTATCACTTCAATAGTTGACCTGCTTAAAAGCAATACTGCAGTTTGCTGTGGCTAAAGGTGGTTATTTTATCAACAGGATGGATTAGAGTTACATGATATCAAACCAGGATAAGAACCAAACTTATACTGTGACTTCAACTTAGTTATTACTAGCCCTGAAGGAAAAGTAGTAAAATGGAAAAATTCAAATAAACAATAAAAACAAGAAAATAAAACAAAACAAAAAGCAAGCATTAATGGTTCAAAGAAGACTTCAAAAAACTTAAAGGCTGAAGACAGAAAATGCTTTTTAAAGATACCAGATGAATTAATATGTATTTTCAATGTATTCCTAGCTTTACCACAGTCATCACTGTGAAGGGTTGAACTGCTTTGCTATTCAACATATTGTAAATCAGAACAGACCCAAGATTTTGGCATCACAAGACTGCATATGAGATGATATAAGGAACCTGGAATTTGGTTTCCCACACAAGGACCCATTTCAACATGAACTATTTCTTAAAATAATGTAAGTTTAGTGAGCATTAATCTGTTGATAACAATGTCTAAACACTGCTACTCTAGACTTTCTAAGGATACAATGCAAGATAATGTTTGTTAACAGATGCACAGGGAACTAGGAGGTGCATGTAAAACAAGTGTTTCTTTTTTTAATAGGTAACGGTAGGGACATAAGGAGGAGTGGAGGAAAACTTAACACGTACCATGGTACAACAGGCAACATTTTTCACTGAAGTCACAAAATAAAATAGAAGACAAAAATATAAAATGCGGTTATTTTACACTACTCATACCAAAAAAGTTGGTGTTTTTTTTTAAATAACACAGTAGCCTTTTTGCCACAAATTGTACCACTAAGTCTTTCATATGGCTCTGTTCTTAACGCAATAGATTCTGCCTTCACTACTTGCGTAACACAATGTTCAAAGTGATCCATTTCAAGAAGTCCAAAAATGGATACAGGAGGTAAAAATCTGACAAAATTGTTTTTATAAGGAGTAGTTTTACAGGATTACTCTACTTTCACATTTACAAGTACACACGTACTGTATCTCAGCAAGCGGGAACACAGATCTCAGCATAAAAAGTCTGCAAAAAGGAATTTTATGAGCTGCAGAAGATCATACATAATGTAAAACTTGCTTGTTCATCCTTCCCAGCATAGTTTGAAATACTATCTTCCCCAAAGCATTGAACTGAAATGAAACCATGCAATTCCTCCCATCTGACCCCAAAGAATGCCTGCTGTTTAGATCAACTTTACAAAGTTGCAACTCTCAAAAAGTTGCAACTCCCACATTCACTGAGGGTAAGACTCAGGACTCCTGCCTTCCTCACACAATAGGCAAAAACCATTGTCCCAGAGTCAGGTCTTCTAAAATAAAAGCAACAAAAAGCCCTGAAGAGGATACCAAGAAATACTTGTCAGTTCAAAGGAAGGAGACCAGAAAGACCAAACTGCAGCCTCCTGAAGAAGACCAATGAAAGTACATCACTGTTGGCAAATTCTGGCTGAGATGTGTTTGCACAAAGCTATGTTTTACCATTACAAGCACAATGATGATCATTCTCATTATTCTTTCAAAGCCACTTTGGGTTGCATTAGTTTGCAGATTGACATTACAAAAGCTGTAATCCAACCACAGACTTCTAAAACACTCCAGGAGCAAAAGTTTGCTAGATTTATTCACGCCATCACAGCTCCACTGTTAAATTACAGCCATACTTACTTGTAATGCCTACAACACTTAAAGTTTAAAATTTAAACAAAATTAATCCACACACATAGAGCACCTACCATGTATCAGATGCACTGATGTGTATAATATTCAACGGCAATGCATCTTCTTGGCACAAAGCCAACTGAAATCACAGAAATTGGACTCTCTCTGAACTGGGGTGTGTGAATATAAGCAGGTTGCTATGCTGCTCACTCTTTAGGATGAAGTACTCAATGAAAGCAGAGTGATATCAGTGTGAAAGCACCTGGGGACCACTCCTGAAAACAGTAAACCAGCAGTAACACCAGTCTCCTACATAGATGGATAGAAGGGTCCTTCCTACCGTCAAAATATGGTTTGTGACAGGGGTAATTCGGCTGAGAAAGC
>JBCJKH010065956.1:0-10680 GCA_039877255.1 Loriculus beryllinus | reverse complement strand
ATTTTCTATTTTATTTTCTATTTTATTTTCTATTTTATTTTCTATTTTATTTTCTATTTTATTTTCTATTTTATTTTCTATTTTATTTTATTTTATTTTATTTTATTTTATTTTATTTTATTTTATTTTTAATCTGAGTGAACAGGATGCATTTTGGAGTTCTTGAGAAGGAACAGACTGGGTTTAGTTATTACGTGAAAATGCAGGATATTATGCTGCTCTGTGTGCAAATAGGAAAGGTGATCCCACCCATTTTTGATGGCTTTGTGGCCAAGATGAAAGGAGAAGAGCATAATCTCACTGCTGCCTGAACACTGTACAACACATTTACAGAAGGCATTGTTAGACTGGGTCATCTTTGAACCTGGCAAAGATTAAGATTGAGGGTTGGTGGTTCTGTGGGGTTGTTTTTTTCTTTATTCTTAGTCTGTTTCGTTTGCTGAAATGGAAAATAGTTCCAACACATGAATATCCAGTATCTTGTAGGTAAAGATGATAGCATTACTGTGTACACCTTAGCCTTATCCACAATTCTTTTGAGGAAGAGGTATTCTCAAGTCATTGAAGAAGATGGAATTTGAAATTGTGTGTTTCCAGTGAAAACCTTTTCTCTTGGAGAGTAATTTCAGGCATCAGGCAGTAAGGTTGTTAGTCTTTTTTCTGTAATCACATTTTTCTCTGTGTTATACTACTGTAGAAAAAAAAATAAATGTGGTTAGTTGTTTGGGGTTTTTTTTTTTTTCAAATAAGTAGAAAAAAGAAAGTATTCTTGCACCATGGCAAGCAAACTGTGGAAACATAAAAGGTACTGGAAGTTTGTAACTTCTTGGTTTTGAGATTGCTTGAGGAGAATGGGGGTTTGTGTATTATTATTTTTTTAATGGATCAAAACAGCAACAGCAAATTCCCTTTAGTCCTATTGATTTAAATTTGGTAGCCAAGGGAAACAATTAGAAGCAGTTAGCAGAACTGGTTCTTTTGTTTGCTTTTAATGAGCAACTTTAAGATTGCTTGATACGCATGATTATGGGTTTTGGCATGCGTAATTTATAGTTATAGTGCAACTTCACAGTTTGGCATCTTTCAGTTTTCTAGTTTCAGACCTCTGCCTGCAAGTGTTACGCTATGTACCTATTTGCAGAAAGATTGGAGTATATGTTAAGACAGTTTTTAGACAGCCCAGATAGACACTAGGATAAACATACATATGCAGGCCTAAACAGAGATGCAAAATCATAAGCAGCAAAACCTCCCTGTTTTGCCTTCTGAGGCTGGCAGGTCCATGTGTCTGAGGAGTCAGACATTCTGGCTCCTCTCTGGAGTCATTTCTGATACAGAAAGTGTCTGCTAGAGGAGTACTGAGCAACATGGTGTTTAAAAATGTATAAAATCATAATTTGCTTGGGAAAGCTAATCATGAAATGAATTGCTGTAGTAAGTGTGGTCCATCTTCCTCCGAATTTGCCTTCTGATAGAGGCTTGTAGCAGATACTTTGGAAACTGCAAAGAAAAGATACATGTAAAATAACGTTTTAATATTCTTCTCCCCTGAAGTCAGATTTTGAGCTGCCCTACTTATATATCAACTTAACCCTAGAGAATGAGATAAAATTTTCTCTTTCAGTATTCTTTTCTATTATTGTAATTCAGGATATTCTTACAATACATGTATAAATGCCCAATCCTAGCTGAAATGGGATAGACTCCTATAGGCACATCTTTGCATCTATAGTACCTGGTGGCAGGGAGCTTCGTCGTCTAATTGTGCACAGATAAAGCATTTATTCAGTGATTTCAGTTCCACCATCTTACATTTTCATTAGCTTTCCTTTTACTCTTGCTTTATGATATGTGTGGAATGGTAATGTCAGATCTGTCTTCTCTGTCATTTTGTTTTTGAATATGCCCTTTTCATGTCCTTTGTTATTTGTCTCTTTTCCAAGATAAACTGTCTAAGTCTTACAGTCTCTCTTTGTGTGAGTTTCTCTATGCCTGTATTATTTTTATTGTCCTTCTTTAGTACAGCATATAGCATTCCAGTGGAGGCTGAATTGGAATGTATTGCACATCATTTTGCAATATACTTAATGCGTCCTAATGTGATAACAGTGTGAACAGAGGCTCTTACTGAGCTTCCTATGGTAAAATAGTAAGGTCCAAACCTATAAGGAGTGCAAATATTTTAAATTCTTTTTTTCCTGTTGCACTTCTTTGTCCATTGCCTCATTGTTCATCCCCACTGTCATTAATAAATATATTAAACATTGGATTGAATATGAAACCTTGGGGCACTTTACTGGTCAATACATTATACTTGTCACAAATGATTAGCTTGTGAAACTATGATGCTTTTGGATCATTAATCCTTTTAAATGTTTGCCTTGTTACTATATTTTATTGACAATAGACAAATGATGTTTCTGGTGTTATGCACATATTTTATTAAATACAGGGAGAAAACTCAAGAGCAGAACTGACTTGCTAATCCTTTTTTTGTTAAATCCTTTTTTACTAGGAGCAATGTTGTTAGTTTCATCATGACAAAATGAATTGTTTTTTTACATGCTGAAGTGAGAGTGAAAATTTCACTCGAACATGGGAAACATTACAAATGAAATCATATTTTATGTCTGCATATTACCACTGCTGTTCCCTTTTCCCTATAAAATGCTACTGATGGTATTAGATAAATCTAGCTGCAGTGCAAGCTCTGAGCTTAGGTTTTTGACTTAACTCTTTCTGGAAGGTTAAGCCCAAATATGAGCACTGAGGACCCTGATCGTTGGTGTTGGAATCCAATGAGCTCTAGCTAGATAATGGGTCTCCTAAATTAGCAAACAGCCCCACAGCCTAACAGTGCCACCTGCTTTTAAGAAGAATTCTGGTGAACTCTGAATTCCCCCAAAACTGGCACCTATACACACCCCTTTTTCTCGACAGATGCAAACTGAGGGCTTTGGTTCTGTAAAAGTGCACCTAGGCAAAGACACTCTTTGCATACAAACTGCCTTAATACTTTTGGATCACTAGAAAAGATTTGTGCCTTTCTTTCACCTTAAATTTAAGCTCCAACCCTTAGATGGCATACAAAATGACAGATGAGACCCCATATGTGATGAAAAAGTCACTCATTTCAGAACAAAAGGACCAAAGGACCATCCTCCTCCCCAGTGGTGTCTCTGCATGTCTCCTCAGCAAAATCACCCAGCTTATCCCGTTAGAATATTACTTGCATACAAAAGGGTGCTTATTGTCCTGAACTTACTATTTCCAAGCAGCTACAGCTGGAAAGAGAGCAGGTAGGCAAAAGGAAGTACCATATCTGAAATGCTCATGGGGCATATGATAGAGGTGCCATTAAGAGAAATACTATATGAGGGAACCTTGTCTAGCCCCTCTTCTAAATCAGTGAAAATAAACAAACCTTTAATCTACTTGGATGCAGCGGATTGGCATTCCTGGATTATGCTTTATATAATCAAGAGGTGACCTAACAAGGTAAAGAAGAAATATTTCTAATTCTTTTAAAGGTCTCCACAATCTCTTTCACAAAAAAGAACAGGCTTAAAACCCCTTGTCCTTGACATGTAGATGAAACCTAGCAGCTATTTCCCAGTCTTTTGCCCTACTGACAAGGCTGCTTCTGATTCTGAAGCCTGGTTACACTCTAGGGCTCTGCTGACCAGATGGGTCTGTGATGCTTGTCACAACAGGTGTGTCACTGCTAAGTTTCCATGTGCTTTTCTGCCCTTTTGTACTGAAATGCAAAATGCACATGAACAGAAACTCTTGTTAACACTCTACTTGTCAACCTGATGTATCTTTTGCAAATCAAGTTAAAGAGGAAGGCATTTAGAAATGTAGTTACTTCACTTTACTGTTCCTTAATGGCTGTTTCAAAGATAGCAGTGTCTGAACTCTTGACATACATAATTAGTATAAGGGTCCCAATAGTTGTTTTCTCCTCAGAATAACTAGAGGAGGTGGTTATATGTTGGGTTTTTTTTTCTGTCACTCAAATTTCATACTGAGAACTGAACTATGTAGATAAAGTAGATGAACTGAACTGAGCTATGTAGATGATTGGTATAGTTTAGACATTTTCAGATACCACTTCCTAACCCATTTGAATTAGGCTTTAATATTCACCCACCTTTCCTTCTTATCATTCGCATGCGTTTAAATTACAGGTTTCTAATGATAGCTTTCTGGAATTCATCTTTTGTGTTTTGTGGTTGATAAAGTTGGTGCTGCAAAGTAGGATTTTACACCTTGTGGCTGCTCACTACCTATTGCCTGAGTATTCAACACCTGCTTAGTTTCTTTCTCATTAATAAAATAATGATGCGTTCTGTTGTGGCTCTCCCACCCCTCAACAAACACCTTTTTGAACTGGATCATCAACTGCAGTGAGCTCATTTCTAAATGAAAATTACTTTCCAGGTGTTGAAATTCATTATCTTACTGCCGTGGAAACAAACATAGAGGTAGTTGAATTATATTTAAATGTAAAACCCAATAAACTGTGGTGTAATTAGGAAATTCCATCCCTACCACTGGGAGTTGTAAGGATTTAAGTGTAACCAAGGCAGAACTAGGGCAAGAAATTAATAAATACATTAGAAGTGAAAGTAAAATGAAAGTTATATTGAATGATGTCTAACCTGAAATAAAGGAAGACAATAAAGATTTTAGTGGTTAAAGAAGGATACTGCTGCTCCAGGATGTCTTATTAGAAAACTTTTATGCCAAAAAATAGTGCACAGAGGACTACTTATAGAACACGGAAGGTCATTCTGATCTTGCAGAACAAAGCAAAGTGTTTAGTCTCTATTGTTCTATATACTTAACAACAAATTAATCTGTCATTATCAGTGCTTCTCCAATTGTGAAATTTGGATGATTGGGCTTTTGCGATAGGACTTTACTATACTCAGATACTAACAGATACCATCATTTTAGAGATTATGAAGTGTCCAGATTGTGCTTTCTTATGTTTAGTCAACTACAACAGCAAGTGCATAAAATTATGGGTTAAAAATTTAATATACACTAAAAAACAGCTATCCCCAATTTCTATCAAAGTCTATGTGAATTGAAGACATAGCACCTTTCAGAAGCTCTTGGTGTTAAGTAGAATCAGATTCAAAGAGTTGAAATAAGAAAAATAAGGATTACCTGCAGCCTCAGGGTGCTTATAAGCAGTAAGTAATATTAATGCAGATACCCTCTTAGGCAGGTGAAAATGGAATTTTAACTGGTGTGATGAGAGTTCTGTATTGCTAATAAATTCATGTCAAGGTGCACTGATGATCTCTGACTATCTGATGCAATTTCTATGTTTGTTTTTATTTATTGGTGACTTCAGATACAACTTCTCTTTCTCAAAAGTAGAGGAAAATTTTAACAAGAGTTTGTAAAAAAGAGCAAAGAATCTTGAGGAAGTAGAGTCAATTCAATGTGTCTGATGAGTGCAGACAGCTCAGCAGTAACACTAGGGCATCTTTACATTCTGCAATAGTGAAGTGTCAGGATCTGGATCAGAAAAATGCCTTTTCTTGACTCACTCTGATGTTCTCTTTCAAAATATGACATGTGAAACTGCAGATTCTGTTTCTCAAGTTCTCCAAGGCAAGGGGAAATATGTAAAAATAGAGGGTAGGTACTGTGATTTTCGCACGGCTGCACATTTAGGCCCACACAGATGAGAGTACAGTGATATCTGTTGAACTATATTTCTGGGCTGGTTTAAATAAACATAGCTCTAGGAAATCAATACAGCTATCAGTATTTTTTATCAGCTGAAAATCTGTTTTGTAAACCAAGTGATATTAAGCTCAGAAATATAGGGCGACTGTGAATATATGTTGAATTATGCAAACATATGTAATAAGGGAAATGTATGCACTAAAACTAGTCATCTCTATAGTTTTTAATATTTCATATATATTTTGCAGATTTTTTTTTTTGTTTGTTTGTTTATTAAGAAACACTGATGCTGTCTGAGTCTGTCCAAGACATGCCATTTCAGTGTCTTTCATTAAGTCGCAATTTGTCCTCTTCTTTGAAGCATGGACAAAACTGCCAAAAAAAGTCATCAAGCCTAATGATTTCCCATCAGAACAGGCGAAGTGTGATTTCAAGCAGAGCACCTGCAGTAAATGAATTGCATCTTGTATATCAGTAAGAGCACTTTTTGTCTTCAACACATTTTTCAAGGGAAAGCCCTATTTAAGATTCATCAACAACCTCCCCTGAAACCTTTCCTATCAAAACTGTTGAGCTGTGTTTAACAGCTGAACTGAGCTCGTAGAACTTCAGCTCCACCTAAGCAGCTGCTGTGGGAGCCCCAAGCATGGGTGCTGTGGAACAGACCAGGTAGTAACTCCTACAACACCTACTCACTCTCATCCAGAACAGCCACCGTGCCACAGGGTGACCGGAGTTCTATTGCGTGTCCATGTGCTAACTCCGGCCTGTGTTATTACTTCATCTGAGTACAAGGGGCTGTTCTTTCTTCTGCTTTGGGATGCACTGTTTAAGCCTGCCCATCCCTCCTCTTATGAAATTTTAAGTCAGGAGAGCAAGGATAAGTTAAGAGAGCAGCTGACAGCTGTTATTTTAATGTCTTCATGGTTAATATCTACCAGTATGACATTCTCATTGTGTATTCATCACTTGGAGATTTGTAACAGTTTGTAAAAAAGCCTTTGTCACACTAGAAGATGTGCAGATATGCAAGAGATCTCTAGCCATACCCAAGAAGCACTACTGGAAGCAGCAAGTATTGTGTATTTTCTGCTTTCATGGGGGAGGGAAATGCCTCATCCCTACCAGTTGCAGTAAGGCATTATTACTGAGTTAAGGCAGTTGGTGAGATAATTATGAAGACATTAACAAAACACATGCAAAATTAGTTGTAACTCACAGAAGGAAAGAGAATTCAGGAAACTGTTCAGAGTATTAATTTGCAGCAAATCCTGTCGTGATTGCAGAGACAGAAAATACTAATGAAGTATAACTATCTCAAGTAGATGTAAATAGAAGTAATGGTCAATTCACTTGAACACAGTACATACCCCAGTATTAAACATTCTGTGCTGATACATTCAGATGTCATACAGCTGTAAACTAGTTTTGTTTCTGGGTGCACACATGGGCATATGAAATTCAGTAGTAAGATTAAATCTGGAAGCAAGTTCTTTTGAAATCAGCTATGCTCTCAAAATCTCCAGAACCTAGTGACTGTAAAAATAATTTTTATTGCATCAAGGTAATTAAAGAAAATCAGTCCAGAGATCTTTCTGTGAGGTTCCACTCTGCACAGAGGATGCTTGCTTATGGATGTAATACTTCACAGGCTTTGCAAAGCTGCGCAATGAATGGGCCTCTGAGCTTATACTGAATTTTGGCATATTAACACCAATCACATCAGATGTACTCTTAACATTAGGAGCCCCTACTAAGCCAGAAATTTGTGTTAAACCAGGCAATATTCAGTCTAAGTGGAAACCTCGGCTGCTTTAAAAGATGTTTATTTCTTATTTTTTCCTCTTTTTTAGAATAGCAGAAATCCTTGACTCTGTATTTTTAATAGGCAGGATAGTTTGATTTACATTACAAAGGTTAAAACTGTGCAAAGTAGGTGCTTTTTGAACCATCTGAACTACTCTGAGTACTTTTTACATGAATGTAAAACAAATACTACATTGACTATGAATCTTGGTTTGCTTATTCTAATCCAATGTGAATCTGGTGCCACATGGGAGATCTTCATTTCAGTTAATTATCATACTTGAGAACCTTTATAACACAGCACAGAGATGCACTGCTAGATCTTCAGTAAGACCAAATTGTCAGGTGCCCAGGAACTCACAAATATTTTTCTAAATCTTGGAATTTTTACTGAGGTAGGATTTTAAATAACTATGCAAGAGGACTATTACAATTAATTAGATGGCCCCTACCTTATGCCTTTAAGCATGATCTTTGGGCAGTGTTATGCTTTAATTTGCATGATGCATGGGACTTTTGGCCTCACCACTTTGACTTTCCTTTATATTGCACCATTTCATTCCACTTGTAGGTATCACACGGTAGAATGGATCACTTCAAGTAAGCCATTTTTGCAGCATGAAGAGGGTATAAAGAAGTAATTTTTCCAGTATGCCCAGCTAACAATTTTCTGCTTTTTCAGTCATGGCTATCAGGCTCTGTCTATAATGTAGTTAACAGATATGACTGCACAATAAGTTAAAAAATGTGAATACATAAATAGCTTACAAAAGAATGATTTTTTGGTGTTGTTTACTTTTCATCCCATAGTGAAATACCATAGACTCAACTTTTCTCCTGTTTGAGGTTAAGACTTTTCTTAGTTCATGCTGCTTTAATATTCTCAGGCACTGTTCTTATATTCTTAGCTTTGTGACTTTTATCGTGCAATATGTATTGCTCAATACACATTCCTCTGCACTTCTGAAAGTTCATCTGACTTTTTGTTAAGCATCAAACTGATATATAGCGTATTAGAATAGCTTGTTAGCAGTATGCAGTTTGGACAGTTTTCCATTAAGCTGAAATTCCATTTCCATATCAACTTGACATTCCTAAACCTGGGGATAATTGTAATGCAAAAGAAAGGAATGAATTGAATGTATTAGCTCAGTTTCCAAGTAATCTTCTGAGTAACACCTGCTTTTTATTTTTTTTTCTTCTTTTCTAACTAGTTAAATTTCTTTAAATGGGTTAGGTTCTTAAGTGTATTTGAGAAATGTAACTTGCATTATGTTAGCATGAATATATACCATAGGTGAATAAAAATCAATACTGTATAATTAAATCAGGAAAACACAGAAGTTTGTGGAAGGGAGAAGGTCTCAGAAGAACAGTGTTGAAATATCCTGATCAGTGAGTTTGGTGATAACTAACGAATTGCCTGAAACGTTTCCTAAAAAGAACAAAAATCGGGGACAGATAATTTTTATTCATTACAAAGTGGTTAATATGCAGCATGCTTTTAAGAAACTTACTTTCTGCCTTGTGTTTCAGAACTGATAGTGACATAGTGGTCAAGTTCACATGCCACTCACATGTATGCTTGTGCAGGTATGCAGGGTACGTCTCTTGAGTTACAGCAGAAAGTAGGCCCTTTATCTTTGCTTGTGGATATGCATAATGCAATGTGTTCTTGAAAACAACACTACATGCCACATACCTTACAACAGAAAAAAAGAGCCTAGTGCTATAATGCTCTTGAAAGTAAATAAAATTATTTATAAGGAAGATTGAAGACAAATTATTTGCTCCAGGTTTTTGCCATAAATCTTTCTGCGGAAACTGCTTTTCTCACATACCTGGTATTTAACTTAGTGATACTGTCACAACTTCTTTTGTCTTTTTAGTCTGCTTCTCTGTAGCACTTTCTGAATTCTGTTCAGATGAACCATTTTCAAGAATTGTCTTGAGAGAGATCATAATCTAACAGAAGGGGAAATAAAGGCAGCTGGCTAGACTCTTCTTCAAATAGCCACGGCTAAGAAACTCATCAGAGCAAATTAAAAACCAAACATGGTTTTCTCACTTTACTAAATGCCACAGTTTATCTCTGAAAATGGACAAACACAATCTCAGTCAAGCTGTCATTATGAAGAGGAATGGACAAGTTGTAATTTGAATGCTAACCAAATTCTTATTTACCAGTCTCAGCTGCGCAGGTTTGGTACGCATATGACGACAAATTTAACAAACATTTCTCCTTCCAAAGATCAAAGTCTCTGTTTGTCTTCTCCATGAGTGATTTTTAATACATGCTGTTAATGAAAGAGAAAATAAGCTACAACGAAATTAAAAGATTGGGCTTGCTGAGGGCACATTATGTGACACAGTATTGACAGAATGCTTGTGTTATGTCTGAATAGAAAGGATTTGATGGTAAAACTAGTCTGTGACGGAGGAAGTTGCAGTTTGATATTTGTCTTAGGTATCTGATGACAGGAAAAAAAATGATCACAAGGAGGAGGAAGACGAAAGTTTAGTAAATTCTGTCAAGACAAATATAAATGCTTTGAAAACAGAATGTTTTATTGGTTTATTTCCTCTAGTGTCACTACAAATGCCATCTGAAGATCTGAAACCACTGGCCAGTTATTTGATATTATGTCTAGCGTTGTGTCTTGAGATTCCCATGTCTGTCTCATTTTCCATTGAAGTTCCTGTAAAACACTCTCCTGGGCTTTAGCTGTACTTCAGTTCCACCTTATGGGAGACCAGTTTTACTTTGGTTGGCTTAACAGTAGCAATGTGTCATTTGGAAGTGCAACATGTTTTGCAATGTGTAGGCTTGGAAACAAAAGTTGGGTCAGAAAAAGAGGGAGGTAGCAGTGGGGAGGTGAGGGTAGCGATGGGGTTGTCTTTAGCTTTGTGATGTGAGAGCTGACAATTTTCAGCTCCTGCTGCCCACTAAGAGTGGGTTGCCTATGCCTGTATGGATTCAAAGCTCTAATGATGGCTTAACAAAGCAGAGCTCCTGAGCAGCTGATGGGCAGCAACACCTACAAGTTGGGCAGAGAAGAGATTCAGAGCAGCCCTGCAGAGGAGGACATGGGGGTGTTGGTCGATGAGAAAATGAACATGAGCCGGCTTCAGTGTGTGCTTGCAGCCCAGAAAGCAACCGTATCC
>JBCJKH010065946.1:26854-47676 GCA_039877255.1 Loriculus beryllinus | reverse complement strand
ACCTTCCTGGTGGCAAGGTGAGTGCTCAGAGCTTGGCTCATGGTGTGCATAGGTGATGGTTTGGGTCAGGCTGCGAGGACGGCTGCTTTGCTAAATTGGGGGGCTGTGGTAAGAGATTGCAGCTTCTTTGAGGCCTGCTGATTGGGATGGGTTCTTTCTCCTTTTCTTTTTACTCCCGATACTTAGGGGAGCCCTTTGTTGGGAGGAGTTGTTTGGAAGAAACATTCCTGGTGTGTTTACTTTCTTCTGACAGATGGAAATAGTGAGTCACCATCCAGTGTCACCTCTACTGCTCAAATCACTGTAGGCACGGTGAAACTAATGTTTTGCCTTGCTGCTGCTCAGGTAGGCTCCGCAACAGCTGATGAACCTGGCTTTCACTGGCAAAGCCAGTACAGTATATTTGCCTGTGACTGACATGCTTAGATCTATGGCTACAAGATACCTGGTCAGCTCCTCCAGCCTTTACCTTTAGCATTGGCTTTAACCCCTCAGGGCTCAGCTGCTTGCAGCATTTAAAGCATGGCAGGGAGGTTTATAGCAGAGATTTGACTCAGCAAGACTTGTGCTAACTCTTGCTGAAGATATGAAATACAATTTGTAGCTTGTAATTGCTGCCTAATATGATCTTAGACCCTTACTTAAAATCCATTTAACTGATACTGTACTTTCTTTATAAGGTTATTATTGGGAGCTGACCTTTTCTTGTGTTGTGGTTAAATGTACAATGTAATAGGGGTGTTTTTTAATGTGTTTAAGAGTTGGAAGATGTGTTAGAGGTAACCTTTATGTGAAGAGTTTTATATAGTTGTAGGAGACCGATATTAAAATCCTGAACAGTAGCACCATCTGAATGTAATTTGTTCTTATTGTGTTTTGTGTGTGCCTGATAGAGGAAGATGGTACAGTGTATTGAGGAAATCTGTTTTGTCCTCCAGTATCTTTCTTAGTGATAATTATTAACCTATTGCAAATTACTGTCTCCAGAAAGTTTTTATACTTTGATGCATAAAAAAAATACAAAAAGCATATTGGATACAATAGGTAAATCACAATTCTTTCTTTCCTTGCAGTTCAAGGAGAGCAATATGAACTCCAGAGTTTAGGCACAGGGATCACTAGTTTGTAGTGGATTTAAAGATTTAGTTTTCTCACTGACAAATGTTTGCTCATGTCCATGGATATTAGTTCAGTTCATCTGCTTGTGATTGCATTATAGAAATGTAGGTTTGTTTGGAGTTGTAGTTAAAATGAAGTATTCCTCCTGTATTTAATTTCTGTTGATGCGCTTGTTCCTTTTTAACCACATATCAAGTATATGGAGAATTTGGTGTCGATGGAAGGGATTTCAGAACTTGTCTCCGTGCACCCTTCTTGAAAATGCTTTAAACAGTGGTGAAGGCAGTAGAGCTTGATACCAGAAAATAGTTCAGGAAATAAAAAACCCAAACCCATCAGACTGCTTAAACAGAGAAAGGTAAGATGTGTTGCAAGTATGGACAGCCTTTGCTGAGGTTGCATTTTCTTTTCCCACTGTTAGTGTAGAAAGCGCTTTTCCCACTGTTAAGCCCATTTATTTTTCTTTTTTCCTTTTTTATTTTTCTCTTTCATTGCCCTTCCCGTTTGCCTCAAGGGGGCATTGTGGGTTGGAGAGGGGGAGCAGGATTTGCCGCATGTCAGGCTATTTGCCTATAACTGAAAAATTCTTGGGTTTTTTATGTTCTGTAAACTGCTGTCAGGGTGAACACATCAGTAGGGAGGTAGTGGGCAAGAATGGCCTTAAGAGAAACAAACATTATTTTTTATCTTAAGTAGGTGGGGAAGGGGGCAGCAGTCACTGCTCATGAGGCTGAAATTAACTGTTTTTAACACCGTGGAAAATTATGATGATGTAGACAAAGTGCCATCCTAAAATTTGTAAGTATAATTCTTGGCTCAGATGTAGACTTCTTGTGGAACTTTATTGATAGATTTGCTTAATCGCAGTGCAGTAAAGATAAATTCATTAATGGTTATGAGGTGTTGATATAATTAAATAGAGAATGCCAGTAAATTGCTTTCTGAAGCTCAATGACTGTAAACTCTGATTTTCTAATTTAGTCTATCTGCCACTTCCCATTCACTTGCTGAAAGGCTTTGATGACTGAGAAGTTAGCCGTGCTCCAGGCACAGTAACTGCGAGAACTAAATTGAGTTCTCTAAAGGGAGATCCTTGGTTGAGGACTGGAAGTCATTCCTTAGTGTAAGTTAAGACTGGATGGACAAAGTAGATTAGAAACAGGTTTTACAGTGCCTGTAATTTTCAGAGATTTTTATGTTTCTCACTCTCTGCTTGGATTTGTACCAGTTTGTGATAGCCCTGACACACAGAGGAAAAATTAAGAAGCTAATGACACAATGAAAGTGATACTGTCTAAATAAGAATGATTAGTTAATCCCATGTCTTTTGGTGGTGTTGCAGTATTGCTCACATCTACCTTTTTGGTTGGTCTAAACAAACGTTACCATTCTCTCAGTAGACGGTGCATTTTCCTTGTGAATTATGGGTGTGCAGAAATGATTTCTGTGAGAAATCAGATACCTCTGAAATCAGCCTTGCTCACAAAAGGTAGTTTAACTGCATGAGGAAAGTGTTCACTTTACACTTTTAGCCTGAGCTCTTAAGGGTAGAAATGTATGGGAAAATGCATTCTCTAGGAAAGTGCCAGTGATTTTTCTTGGTGGATTGTTTTCATTGTGCAGGGTGTTCCTCATCTAGCACACTGTTTTCTGTTAGTTTGCTTAATACTGTAACAAGTTATACCTGTAGTCTCACCCTCTGAGCTCTAAAATGGAGTTGAGTCACGACGGTGGTGGGCAGGAAATACAACAGCACAGTTGGACCTGGCAGAGGTGTTGGATTCGGTCTCTTTATCTTTGGTGTTTCACACACTTTATATGGGGATTTAAGTGTGCTGTGACAGATCTCTTGAGGGAGGACCAGGACCTGTTCCTGTGTTCTGTGTCAGTGCATGTTACTGGTGAGGTCCATACTCGATAGACTCCTGATGCACAGACATTTTTATGCTTCCCTCACCATGGCCCAGGAGCAGCTGCAATCTTCCTCCCTGGTCTCTCCATCAGCCTGGTGGTTAGGGGACTCTCTTGGGATAAGTGTACAGAGATTACCTCTTATCAGATTTAGGTACTCGCTGACTCAGGCTGGATTGCTTCTCATTGTAACCAAAACCTTTGTTTGATCAGTGACCACAGCTTGCAGCTTGGGGTTGAAGTCTGGTTCACTGCTTGAACTGAGAAGTACAGGGCTGCAGATGGCTGCAGACCACACAGTTCACAATTGGGATGAAGGTGTCTGTCCTGCACATAAACAAGGCTGTGATTCTGGTGCCTCATTTGCAACAGCATTTGCCGTGCATTTGCTCATCCCAGCCAGGACAGCGCAGTTCTGTAAGATCACTGCAAAATAAGGAGTGTAAATGGAAAATGCGGGTGAAAACTAGTAAGCACCTTACACTGACAGACTTCAGTGTTTCTTTTGGCCAACTCATTAGACATAGATTTCAGAAGCCTAGTAGATTAGCTGAAGGGACATAAAGCCAACAGTATAAACCAGCCACTTTGGGTTTTGCTGCAAATTAGTTCTTGGTCTTATGCTTTGTGCAGTCTCCAAGGTACTGAGTAAGCCTCTTCCTCCTCTTTGTTTTGGGTTACTGTTTTGGGTTTTATTTCAAGGTGAAAGTGCCATGCATATCTGGGGAGGGGAAGGAGAGTGAGAAAAAGGTGATTGATGATGTTGATTTGGAAAACAATTCTTGTTGAATTAGCCTCCACATCATTGGTTTGCTTCAATTACAGAAAGAATGGGAATGGTTTCCTTAAAAACATGCTGTGAGAGACCTGTCTTCAATTACAGCAATATAACATTGAAGGCATGCTTCTTCAGCAACTGTAAACTTCGCTGAAGGCATGCATTTTTGTTGTTGGTGGAAAGAAGTTACAAAAATACTCTAGCAACATGAATATATATAGTGAGTAACTGCATGAGCAGTGTTTCTGTCTTTGGGTTGCGATTTTAACAGTTTGAAGTCTCTTAAAATTCAGTATACTTGAAATAAAAAAGCTGTTTCTGTGACCATTTGCAAAGTTTTAATTTGTTTTAAGCCCTGTTGTTGATCTAGAGCTTTTGCTCGTTTAAGGTTGATTAATTGCTTTTGCCACTTTTGTTTGCAGTTCAGTATAATCTCATGCAGACTATTGTTATTTTTTTTTTAGTTTAATCTTCTGTTGATGGTTGTATGTTTGTATGGGATGTTAAATTTGACCACTAATAACTTAAGGATTTAAATAAACAAATAAATAAGATTCTAAACAATAACAAAAGGCTGCAAACTGAGACAAATGCTAAGCACTGCAAATTTATTTTGTGAAGCATAATTTCTGCACCTGCTTCAGACTCCATTGTGAAAGCTCTTGCTTTTATATGGTTTTATTTATTTCAAAAGAGAAAAAGATCATCCTGTTTTCATTCAGGTATCTTTACTTAAGGCAGATTTAATAGAAACAAGAATAATAGGCCTATCTCTTACATAGAATATTGTTAAAATGCGTATGCCTTCCCTGATAATTACTGTTCATTAAGGCTTAGTACTCTCTCTTTAAGAATTAACTCTGCTATCTTACCTGCAATGGTGATGAGTGAATGTTGGCACTAAAGTCACTTCACACACAATGTAAAATACAGTTTAGATATGTCGTCTAGGAGACTTGTGGGCCATCTGCTTTACTGCACTGCCGTTCAGAAAACACACACCACACTGGATGCTTAGGTAAGTTGCATTGATACAGTGTGACCTGCATGACAGAGGGTTAGTCTCTTAATGATAATTGACTTTGTTAACTTGGCTCAAGTAGAAGCTCATGATTTCCATGCACAGGTTGGAACCCAGTCATGGCTGAGGATGCAAAGGATGCAAAGGATGTTGTTGCTGTTCGCCTTTGGAAGTGCTTGACTGTGTACAGCATTTAGAAAGTAGAAACTAGGAATCCTGATAGCCTGCATTCTTCTTCTACTGTCTCAAATACTTGTGTAGTTGACAAAAAAGCTGTCTTGTCACTGCGTGTGGATTGTCGTTGCGAATGAAAACACCTAATCAACCTCCCGGACTTGGCCGTATACTAATTTTCACGTACATCCATAATGGGCAGACAGAAAATGTTCTGAAACCTTAAGACTCAGGGCAGATGGAAAATATGTTCAAATTCAAGCAAACAAACAAAAACCCGGAAGAAAGAAATACAGAGCTGCTGATAATGAAAGGATGAAGAGAAGGGGGGAACTTCTGTTGTTCTCCATTTTTTAAGGAGACCAGTTATGGTTTTAGAACTTCTGGGATTACAATGCATTTCCTTTGTTATAGAACTGTCAGAAAACACAAAGGTTATATCTGTGCAGACAGCTTAACTTGCTTCTAGCTCTTCAAAGTAATTTAACTCATTTCATGTTTAGCTGTAAGAATCTGTAGGTCTTAGAAAAACTAGAACATCAGAGCTGTAGCTGTAGGTCTCTTGGATCACCAGGACAGGACTTTTGGACGACAACCGTGTCAGGGTACATGATGCCCTTCACAATGGCAATGCCTTGTGAGGGCCAAGGCAAGCTTGCCCCTGTAATCATGCTGTGAGATGCTTACTTCTGGAAGCCAGAATATGGGTCAAAGAGACCTGCCTCTGCTGTAATCCTTTCTAATCTTTCCTTTTGGAAGTTTTCAGGAGCACTGCTAATGCTGGGGAGTGTAGCTATGAAATTTTTTTGTTTGCTTTCTTCTACTTGGTTTTCTTCTTGTGCTTATTTAAAATGGATACTGACAGTGGAGGAGATGATTCTAGAAAAGGAGTATGTCATCAAAGGAGAGTGCTAAAACTTTTACCTAACTAGAGGTATACTGCAAAGTGAAGAAGCTGCATAAAATATAGCAGTAGTACAAGAAGCCGTTACATTTTCACTGAAATCATTGTAAAGTGGAAAGTGCTTCGTGTCAGCTGAAATGTCAGATGTATCAGGAAAAAGTTAAAGTGGAACCTGATTTCTGTAAGGCTAAAGATTCAAGTAATTTGCTTAGGGATGCAGTAGAAAATCAATCTTATGCTTGAAAGAGGGAATAGTAGCCTTCAAGTCTCATCTCATGTTTTGTAGTTGATTGCCTGTTTTTATTATCTCCCCCCCTTTTCCTTCAGTACTTACTAATGCCCTTTGGTTAACTCCATTATACCTTTGAAAAACTTTTTGCAGAGCTCAGCTGCTTTGGCTTGTTTGCTGTGTAAGCCTCACTGATATTATTATAATTAACAGGATGTGTAAAAAACTTCCTGAACCCAGTGTTACAGAATCAGGCTATTAAAACTTGGTGCCCCATATGTTCTGCAGCGTGCAAGATTTCCATCCTCCGCAGCTGGGGCTCATCAGAGCTGATGCTAGACCTGCATTGATCTTGCATGCTGTGTGGGAAGTTGGTTTGGTAGGAACAGCATTCAGCTTGTAAAAGAGGAAGAGGGATGGAAAATAAAGTCCGTTTACAGTTTGGAGGTGTGTCTCTAATTTGCTTTTTTTGATTTTTTATACCATGGGGATAAAAATGTGAGAGAAGGATGTGCTGTATTTTTAGATACTGA
This sequence comes from Loriculus beryllinus, assembly GCA_039877255.1. Taxonomy (NCBI): domain Eukaryota; kingdom Metazoa; phylum Chordata; class Aves; order Psittaciformes; family Psittacidae; genus Loriculus; species Loriculus beryllinus. The sequence goes on along the minus strand of JBCJKH010065946.1, from coordinate 41,007 downwards.
AAATCTTTGAAGATCTGATTCATAAGTGAGGTTTGAAATTCTTTCTCATGATTCCGTGTTACATGATAACAGTTTTCTTGCTCGGGCTTTTGCATTTGTTGAGAGGTACTGCTTCATTTCCTCCAGCAACTTTGCTTTTAGGATTATTTTTTTTTTAATTGTAAGAAAGTAATACAGGATAATAAGAGGCAAAGAGAACAGTCTGGTATTTTTGAAGGATTTCTTTATTTTCTGTGGTGACTTGGAAGGGTCCTGAATGTAACTTGCTAGTTCTGTGAAAGTAAAATGTGAAGCTGATCAAAAATTAAAGAAAGTGCAGAGGAAATAAGTCTACTGGTAAAACACAAAACAAGTACATAGTTAAGAAGTCAGGAAATGGTACTGACCAAATAAAATATTTAAATACAAAAAAAAAAACCAAAACCCCACAAGGGCATACATCTAGGAACATTCTGCTGGTTTTGCTTTCAGTATTGGGGTCTGTATGCAGAGTGTAAAGTCGTGACTTTGAAAAGGCGTCTGTATTTTTGCTGGCTAATCACATGAATAAAGACATTTTATATTTAAACTGACTTTATACCCTTGGGTGTATAAAGATGTTTTTATATATAGAAATATACTTTATATAGGAATAACAAGCCTAGATATTTCTGTCTCAATTAATTCCTTCCTTTTTTTGGTGTCAACATTGTTTTAAGATAGTTTCTTGAAAAGTTATATGGAGAAGAGACATGAGGAGAAACTTTATAATAGAGGATTATCAGTCCACCTTATGAGGGTATAATAAAGTACGTTAGGAGAAGAGCCTTTTTAAACACAGAGTAGTTACTTGCAAGACATTTTTAAGGACTTCAAAGTAGATTTCGCTGGGAATCATTAGGTTGAGAGTTAAGGCCTTTTCTAACACACACTTAAATTTGGTGAAGGAATTATACCATCAATACCTTACAATCAGGAAATGTACCAGTGTTGTCTTGATTACTGGTTTTTCTTTCAAAAGAAGCAGGAGAGTGCTTAGTGTGCTTATTGTCGTATCAGTATTCACTAACTCCATGTCTGTCCTTTGTCAGTATATTAGAGATCTGGACTGTGATGGGAAGCCTCCTGTTAGCTGCTGTGAAAACTTAGAACCACCATTAGTCCCAGCCCAGAAGTAGGACAATTTAAATACATGGGTAGAGGCAATCTCTAGAAACAGACAAGGAAAGTTAGGAAAACAAGGAGTTATCATAGCATATCAGCAAATAATCTGTTTTAAAATTTTCCATAGGTCTCCTGACAAAGCAGTTTAAAAGAGGTAGGCTTGTGGACATTCACAGATGTGTGAGGTGTCAGCCTGGATAAAAAGCCTGAAGACACTTAATTGAAAAAATAACACATAGATGATGGAAGCTGGCAGCCTGGACCTAAAGGACAAGGGAGTTTACTTCTAGATATGGAATGAGAGATGATAGGTTGGCTTTGACGTGGAAGATAGGTGATTAATATATAATGGGATATGGGATTTATGTCAGTGGAATGCAATTGCATTTGTCAAGAATAGAACAAAAGATAGGAACAAGATGTGAAATAAGAGCGATGGAAGTAAAAAAGGTGTACAGTTTGAGAGAAGACACATACTTAATGATCCTACAATATTCACATGTAAATCTTTTGTGAAAATGTGAATCTGTGGGACCTAAGTGCTTGTGTCCGAACACTGAGAGAGATGTGTAAGTCAAAGAGAATGCCCAAATTATTTGCCTAAATGAATGGTAATGTTTCCCAAGAAAAGGGGCAAGGGGAAAGCCTTATTAGCCCTGTAGAGAAGACTATTATACACTCTCTGCCTTCTAACTGTACAGAATGGTGGTCTGGCTCACAGCAGCGGAGTGCTGTTAGTGACAGGAAGAAAAAGACCTGCTCCAGGTGAGTGGCAGTCTGGTGAGGTCCAGAATTTTTATGAGGTCCTACTTTACCAGTTGTCTTGTGGAAGACGAGCTTTCATAAAGTTCCTTGATTATTGTTTTTAGCAGCTCCTGTATTGCTCTTCAGTGTCAGCATTTGCAGTATGAGGTCATGATTAAAGTGTGTCACACCATTGTTGGTGAAATACCACAGAAAATATGTATTAATACATATTTTTATGTATTAGTGCATAGTGACATGCGTCGATGCCAAAAGACGTTTGGCAATGACTTGACTGCGTTGCTCACCAGTGGTGAAACCATGAGCTGTGGGGATTGAATGACAGTAGAATCTCTGTCATGTACACTGTTTATTTTACATATGTGGGGTATATTTCCACCTACTGGAAAAGCTGTTTCGGAAATGCTTAGACAAATCATCTCTTTCCATATGTAGTGTCAAGGTGTTTCATTTGCTGATTTATAGAGGGATTGAGGAGACAAGATCGCTGTGAAGTTTCTACTTTTGACTTCCTCCCTCATCTCTCTGTGGACATCCTGGAACAGTCAGTACTGGTCCAGTTCTGGGGTTTGAGGGGAGGCCAGGGGACCTTCATGTTGCTGTGGTCATCTGTTTGGCTTTTTTTCAAATGCAGAATGGTGGAGTAGTGTAAAGTGAAGTGGGCCCAAGACACTGTGAGATTTCGTTATTTTTGGTCGAGACTTTACTGCTAGAACAGAGCAAATATTTCACTGAAGTTAGAAAGTGATATGATGTCTTTCTAATTCGGTCTGTTGTATATTTACTAAAAGAAGTTGTCACCTGTGTTTTCTTTCGACGAATTTCTCTGCAGTGTGTTTCCTTCTGAGCTCTATTAGAAGGATCTGAAAAGTTGAACTTTTCTCATTTGCCTGCAGACTTCTGGCTACATGTGCCCTCTGAGACCCCACCAGAGACAGCTAGGTGCATTGCTGTGGGATTCCTGACAGAGGATTTCTGCTAGCCTAAGTGAGAGTGTTGCTGTGCTCACTCAGGACTGCTTGATTACCTCCCCCCTGCCCATTGTCCTTCTTTCAAGTTCTAAAAATGGTTCATCAGATTTATCACTGCTTTTTAAGAAAGTCTTCATGAGCATGACCTGAGGTTTTAAAGGAAATCTTGAAATAAAAGTAATAAGATTGTTACACATTCTCTCACATTCAGCCACACATGCTATCACAAAAGTAGCCTTGAAGCTGTTTTAGTTTTACAGCAAGAGTGTTTCTTTTCATATCAGGTAATCCGATCTGCTGGGGCTTTTTCCCCCCTTGGCTTTGAAAACATGCCTTTATATTAATAATCCAGAGTTTTTGCTGAAAATTGATTGCTCTAATTGCTGATTGGTATTTGATGAGGCTGAATAAAAGCTCAAAATTTCATCTTTTTCATTTTTCTACTCTGAAATCTTAAAAATGTGTATTTTCAGAGTTCACCATTAGTGGATGTATAATCTTTGTGTCTGCTTTTATTCTTGGCCACTGGGAGTTTTGCTATCAGCAATAAAAGGCAACCTCCATGTTGTACTGCACAGTATAGATATTGTAAATTTTGGTCTTGGTTTCCATTGATCTGGTTTGCCATATGGGAATCATATTCAGCTGATCTTTATTTCCTGAGTCAGAAATTCTGTTTTACCCATCTTTGGGGCTTTCAGCATTTATTCTCAGTGGGCTGTCAGGTATTGCACATGAAAGCGAAGGTTCAAAGGCATATAAAGAAGGTTGAGGTCTGAAATGTTTACTTAACACTGTCTTTTTTTTTCCCTTTTCTTTTTACAAACATTTGGCAGACTGGAGGATCAGCATGAGACCTTCATCAATTTTAGACTTTTTATACTCTGTTTTAAACATTTTACACATACATAATTTTGGTGTAGCCTGGAACGCATCAGCTGTAAACTTGCTAGTGTATGTTTGCCAGTGACAGTATTAAGAGCATTGCAGTTAGGTGTTTATCAATTATTTTTCTCAAAGGTTTATGTTCTTTTAATTCTGTTTTTGTTTCTGGAGCTGGCTCTAACAGACTGCCATTGTGCTACAAAGAAAACTTAAATAACTATGCAGCTTTTAATTAATATGGCAATTAAAATTAAAAGAAATAAAGATGCCACTCTCTCTCTTTGCTCTGCCATTCCACTGAGAGAAATTAAAGCGAGAATGAGTTTGTTGTTGCTCACCTGTGAAGATGCTGCCACCAGTGAGGTAAACAGTCATAATCTTAACAATTTTTGTGCCTTAAGTATTTAATCTCTTGACAAAAAAAATGCCTGAAATTCGAGGGATTTGAATCACTCCAGGGCAGTGATATGGAGGCTGTAGATTCTGTTAGTGTATTTTGATTTTTTTCTTTCTCATTTCTACTGAAGTGTATTAAAGACTTAGCATACTGCAGTGTGTCTGATATTCAACTTTCATCTTCAATATATCTTATTTTGCTTTTTAATACAAATCAAGGGAAAAATCAGGTATCTGGATACCCAGTAATGGATTTTGTTCTCTATTCTGGCCCCTTTCTTCATTTCCAAAAGGATGTAGAGCACTAGGATTGGCTCAGAGTGTCTAGAAAAGATGTGATTTTGGTGTGTGTAAAATCATATTCTGTTGTTGAGGAACTGTTAACAGGTGAGAAAAGGCAATCAAAAGACTGAAAGAAGGTAGGGGATTCCCCCATAGTTCTTTCACCTTTTGCCCAGGGACCACCAGGAATAAAGTTGTCAGGGAAGTCTGCTCCCTCATAAAAGAGTCAAGGGAACCATGATCTTACTGACGTCACAGGAGACATGGTGGGATGGCTCCTAAGACTGGAGTGATGGAATGAAAGGATACAGGCTCTTTAGGAATGACAGGCAGGGAAGATGAGGAGGGGGTGTCACCCTCTATGTTGTTGACCAGCTGTAGTGCATGGAGCACCGCCTGGGGATGAATGAGTTGCTGATTGCGAATTTATAGATCAGAATTAAAGGGTGGGCAGGGACAGGTGACATACTGGGTGTCTGCTACTGGGTGTCTGCTACAGGCTGTCTGCCCAAGAAGATGGACAGATGAGGCCCTCTGTATACAGATAGGAGCAGCCTCACATTCACAAGCCTGGGTCCTCATGGGGGATTTCAACAGTCTTGTTATCTATTGGAGGGACAACACAGAAGTAGCAATCCAGGAGGTTCCTGGAATGTGTTGATGATAACTCCCTTCTCTGAGGGATAGAGGAGCCAACAAGAAGACATTGTATCTTGGATCTTGTTCTCACCAACAAGGAGGAGACGGTGGGGAATGGGAAGCTCTAGGGGAGCCTCAGCTGCAGTGACCATGAAATGGTGGAGTTTGAGATCTTTTGGGTGCAGAAGTATTTCACACTGTCCCGTATGACATCTTTATCTCTAAACTGGGGGGATGTGGATTTGATGGATGGACCACTTGGTGGATAAGGATTTAGTTGGACGGTCACACCCAAAGAGTTGCAGTCAACAGCTTGATGTCCAATTAGAGACCAGTGACAAGTGGTATTCCTCAGAGGCTGGTGTTGGGGAATACCAAAGTTCTGTTTAACGTCTTTGTTGATGACGTGGACAGTGGGATGGAGCGCACCCTCAGAAGGGCTGCTGATGATGCCAAACTGCGTGGTGTCGTCAGCATGCTGGAGGGAACAGATGTCATCCAGAAGGACCTTTGCAGGCTCTAGAGATAGGCCAGCGCAAACCTCATGAAGTTCAACAGTGCCAAGTGCAAGGTCCTGCACCTGGGGCAGGGCAGTCTTAAGTGCAGACACAGGCTGAGCAGAGAATGGATCGAGAGCAGCCCTGAGAAGAAGGTCTTGTGGGTTTTGATTGATGAGAAGCTCAATGTGACCCAGCAGTGTGCGCTCACAGCCCAGAAACCAACTGTATGCTGGGCTGCGTCAATAGAAGCGTGACCAGCAGGTCAAAGGAGGTGATTCTCCCCCTCTGCTCCACTCTTGTGAGATGCCACCTGGAGAACTGTGATCAGCTCAGGGCCCGCAACACAAGAGGGACATGGACCTGTTAGAGTGGGCCTAGAGGAGGGCCATGAAGGTGAGATGGCTGCAGTACCTATCCTGTGAAGATGGGTTGAGGTAGTTGCGTTCTTTTTAGCTTGAAGAAGGCTAAGGGAACATCTTCAGCAGCCTTCCAATACCTAAAGGGTGACCTGCAAGAAAGCTGGAGAAGTACTTTTTTTACAATGGCCATGTAGTGATAGGACAAGGGGCAATGGCTTTAAACTGAAAGAGGGTAAATTGAGCTTAGATAGAAGGAATGAGTTTTTTTACTGTGAATATGGTGAGATATTGGGACAGGTCACGCAGAGAAGCTGTGGATGCCCTATCCCTGGAAGTGTTCAAGGCCAGGTTGGACAGAGCTTAGAGCAACATGGTCTAGTGGAAATTGTCCCTACGTATTGCAAGAAGGTTGGAACTAGATGATATCCAAGGTCCCTTCCAATCCAAACCACTTTATAATTCTGTGAAAGTAACCAGAAACAGCCAGACTTGAGACCTTCAGTAGAAGAAACCTCTACATCAACCAGAGGTGTGTCAGGCAGTACAAAGCATTGTGATGCAGTTTTAATGCTCATCACTGCAAGACCTGCCAACAGCAGAATGAGCCCGTGTTGAGATGTGTGTGAGACAAAATGGTATTGTGTTCCTGATGGGAGTTCCTTTCCAGTTTCCGGTGGAGCTAAAAGCTCATGATATTTGTTTAATCCTTTCTGAATGGGCTTCCTGTAAGACAACTGAATGAAAAGGTATCTCTGGTATCTCACTGCTGAAACTGGCTTAAAACAGTCATAGACTTTATAATTTTCTGTCAAGCACTCTCTGGACAACATGGTTGGCGAGTTCATTGAAATATTACTTGGAATAATGGTAAATTCTCATAAATCTCTTTGTGAAGTGTTGTAAAGAATTGTGATACACCTGTTCAGTGCATGCATAAAAACTCCCAGATATGTCTTTTTATGGGGAATTACCTGGATTTAAGACTTTCTGTAAGGTAGAACTGTCCACTCACCATCTTGTGAGATGGTGATGTAATTTTTGATATCTGTACCTTTTTGAAGCTATGATTTCCGTGTGGCACAATGGGGTGTGAGGATGTAGTAGCTGAAAATGTTGAAGTAGGTAATGCATGCTATCTTTAGTTAAATATAGCTATCTTCTGTTATCTCTGTCATCTTCTCACAGGACTTCGGAATATGTTTGGTGTCTTAATATTTATTTTCAGGGTTCTTGGTGTGGTTCCCCATGAGCTCAGGAATAGAGCCTCTGTTGGATCACTAGGATTCTCCAAGAAAAGGGATGTGATGTGCCTTTCCTGTGTTGGGAAGCCTAAGATACTCTGTGCAGAGTAAGGACCTTGTTTAGGGGGCTGAGTGTGTCTTGGAGAAAGAAGAAATGAAGACCACCATGATTTTCATCATATTTCACTGCTAATCGAAAGTCTTTTTAAATTAATGTTTTTTTATTTTATTTTTAATCCAAGTACATGGGAGTTTATTTTTGTGTGTATTCTCTGAAAAAAACAAGTTGCCAGTAGCCCCTAGGACAAAATAATTCATGGAAGTAGAAGAGAAAGGGGCTTTAACAAAACAGGACACTCATCTACATATTTATCCCTCTTGGGAAGAAGACAAATACATTACGGTGGCAGAACTGGGTTTGCTCAGGTTCTGCAGTATTGACCATGGGAATACTTCAGAATCACGTTTCAGGGTTAAAGAAACTGCGGTCTTCCAGTAATTTTCACAGAAATAATGTTTGTATAGATCAGAAATGTATTACTAATTAACAGAAAGTAGCATCTTAGAAGCTGAATTATGTAGTAGGAACTGAAGTATGGCTAGCTAATAAAAGTAGTATGAAAGAAATCACTCTCTACGTGGTGGATATGAGCCTACTTGACAAAAATATGGTCTTTTGCTAATTGCTGCAGATCTAAGCTTTCATTTCAAATCCATATATTCACTTTGGGATAATAATTGTAATCTTGAGAATGTAAACTTGTTACTCTCTTATTTTCCTGAATCTGCTGGTAATCTGAAACACTAACTCCATCGTTATTCCATTTCCTTTATTAATCCTTTTTTAGGTGCTCATTCTAAACCTAATGATAGTCTTTACAATTCAGTGTTAACAGTTTCATTAATGATAACTTTTCTGGCTGTGAAGGGGAGAATGATGATTGTCAGGAACATCAGCAAGAAGAAGAGTGGAAATTGAATAAATGCAAGAGGGGCAAATGGGAAAAGAAAAAGAGAATTAAGAGGCATAAATATGGTAATTGTAAAGCTGAATGTATTTTTACTTTGATATTAGACGTAACAAGCAGGTAGTGGGAAATGATTAAAAATATAGTTATTTCATTATAGATCATTTTCCCTTCCATACCTTTGTTCAAAACATATCACTCATGTGAGTGAAAGAAATTGATGGCAAGTTATGGGCAATAGATTGTATTTTATAGTTCTGTGCTGGAGTCAGCAGCCAGAAATTTGACAATGGCTGTAGAGTAGAGTGTTATGTATCCTGCTTGATTTCTTTTTCCTGCTCCCCATCTATGTTTAGCATGTGCCCGCAGCACCACGTCTGAATCCTTGCTCTGTGCTCGTGCCTTATGTAGTTCAGGGCACTGACTGGTTTCAGTCTCTCTTCCTCTGACCTCTCTTCAGCCTCTCAGTGTTGCAGGCTGTTAGCTGAGTAAACTTCTGCTAATGAAAACAGATAAAAAGTCACTGGAATTTATTAACACTTTTGCATTAACTTAAATCGTGCTCTAAGAATGAATGTAGTGTTATTAAAAAATGAAATCGGATTATAATGAAAGAAACCTGCAGATTTTAGTTAGTAACTTTCATGCATCTCTATAAATTTTGTTTAATTCTAATAAAATGAAAGTGAATCCCCATTAACTGTAATAAAATAAAATTAAGCTCTCCCTGACTTCTGTTCATGTAGTCAGCACTATTATTTGAAATCTCATTGGGCTCAATTTGTCTGTAAGGAAAACAATTGTCATTTATGCTGGGGGAGTCCTCTTGGTAAGAAAATAGCAGGACTAGGTCTGTTGTATCTGGACAAAAGAGGAGACTATATGGGATTCACATAATGTGTGCTACAGAAGTTAATGTGATGCTACAGATTTTTTTAAGAACCTGTTTTGAATCTGTAAAATAAATGCTTACATATCTGGTGGTTTAAATATATACTGCTTTGTTTGAAGACATTTTGTTTCTTTAGTGTCTTCACATGGCAGCATGTTAATATAGTTGCATTAAAACCATCATGGACAAGTTATGTTCTAGCTGAAAGTTTGGTTGATATTTTTGGGAAAGAGGTAATTCATTTGTGTCTTGTTTTAGCATAATTAAAAAGTCATATGATTTGGCTTTAGTTTTCTTTCTTTCTTGCTTTTATTTTTTTCTAAATCCATTGGCTTTGTTATGCCAGATCATTACTAGCTTTACTTTCTACTGCATTTTATCATAATGCTCTTTGAGTATAAATAAACTCTGGTATGCTAAACCTAATAGCAATTAAACTGGAAGTGTTTGTGTTTCATCACTGTGAACTTCGCAGAAATGTTTCCATGACAACCTCCATGCTAGTTAAGGCAACCAGAGGTGATCAACAGTTTATATAATTTTTTTCGCCTGTAAGAATGGAATTTATGTTGACAGTTCTGGCCTTTAATAGCACTTTTGTACTGTGTGAAAGTATTTGTTTACTAGATCATATGCTGTTAACTGTCAGGCCGAGATAGAGTGACTGCTTTTGATAAAAGGGCTGCATTACATCTCAGAGTCTGTGAAGCCCTTGTACTTTAATTACTCACATCAGTACAAAAGTATTCATTTGCTTCAGTACACTTAAAAATTAGACTTATTAGTTCCAAAGCATTAATGGTGAGTTAATTTTGTCCTTTACAGTTTCTGGAAAACAATAATCTGAAATCTGCTTGGTTGTTTTAAATTTAAACTGTTGTATTTAGAGTGATAAAAATCACGTTCTGTGGTATGGGGTGAATCATAACTGCTGTAATTATTTGTGTTATGAATTAGAACTTGTGGGCCCTGTCTTCATATTTGGCTGGTGATGAAATATGCTGGAAGCTGAAATATGCTAGTTGTGGACTCTGTTAAGAAGAAAATAATGTAAGTAGAGGTGTTTTGTCTGTCACAAGTTTAAAAAACCAGAAGTGTACCTAAAGTGTGACTGAAATAACCTCTCTGGAGTGTAACATAATAGCAGTACAGATAGACTGTTGTGTATGGTTATGTGTCCATCAGATAGTTAGAAATTAGATGAATGAAGACAGAATGAAACTGTTTTTGAGATATTTCTCTTCATGGGGCACTTTCTAGGTAGAACATTTGGAAATAAATGGATGAGTTATTATCTGAGCCTGTTAATCAGCTAATAACTGCTACTCCAGCAAGTTCATTCACTACCAACAGGAAGTTTGAAAGGCATTACCTGTACCAAGTTGAACAATTTGCTTTTGTAGTGTGTCTGTTCCTTGTCAGGCTAGTAGATGAGTATGTTCTTGACTGTTGAGTGTGTGTATAGCACAGGTTCATTTGGTTTTGATTTTTAGAAAATGTAAATATTTAAGATACAACATTGTATTCTGAAAATCTTTTGTAAAACGAGGGCTTATATTTTGTCATAATAAATACCTTGGTTTAGGGGAGAGTAATATTTAGTAATACTCATGAAAATTCAGCTATGAGATGTGATACTTGTTGTGTGTCTTGCATGTGAAGACAGCATTTATATTCAGGACTCCAGTCTTTTGGACATGTAATTAATTTTAGTAATTACTTGCAGAATGTTTATTATTTCAAGTAATGATACTTTTTAAAGCAACTGAGTCACTCTTGAGTGATCTGTTAAAACTAATAGGGTTTGAAATGGTCTAAATTAAGATTTTGTGCGGGTTTGTATGTGGATGTCTTTGGTTTTGCAAAGAGTGTGTGTGTCTGTTGAGTCAGGAGCTGCTTATATGGTTGTTGGTAGTTGGTGACACTAGGAAGGGAAATTAAAACATTGAAGTTTGGTGCCTAAATCCCCTAAGCTTCAGAGTGTAGACAGAGTACTTCTCTCTACATTATCAGTGTAAGATGCTATCATCTGTAATACTCTTGCCTCATTTTTGGGCATTTGCTGTCCCTTCCTTCATGTAGGAAAGCTGGGATATTAATGAGAAACTTCCCAGAGAAGAAGGGGATGAACAAAGCTGGCTGTATGTGCACTCCCTTCAATCTCTAACCTGTTTTAGCTAGAGGGCTTGGTCTGTCATGAAGGATGCGCAGTGTCTGCTAGCACCCTTCAAACTCTTTCTTTGTTCACTATGAAAGTAATTAGATACAAATTAAGTTGATAAGAATTTTAATTCAGATCAATTTGTTATTTCAGATCTGCTTTAGGTAACTGGACTAAACAACTTACGCTATCTCAGTTTCTCTGAGTGCACAGATGTATGTATAATCCGAAAATCCAGTTTATTGCAGTAAATTTGGAGTTCAGAATGTGTGGGTTACTAGAACGAATATATTTTATAATAGTACTAAGAAGCAGGTTTTATTTTCTTGGTGGTCACTTGGTTGTGAAAGATTATGTAGTACTTAAGCATATGATACAAATAAGCACTGTTTCCCAAAGTTAGTATTTATAGTTTATTGTCATGTCCAAAATAATATTATGTGATCGGTAATTGTTGGATTTATTTTGTAACTATGGTGTAGACACACCTAAATCTGAACTCTTAACTCTGGGAACATGACACAGAACAGTACTGAGGATAGGCATGCAGTGGAAGGGACAAACGTGCTGTTAGACCTAACACTTCTTTTTCCCCAGGAAAAATGAATTCATACTGGAACAGCAACAGAGATGAGCTGCGAGGGTGATCAGGAAATGGAAAGCTTATCTTGCAAGATGAGACTAAGAATGTGTGACATGTTTGGCTTAATGAAACAAAACCTGAGAGAGGATATAATTTCTCTTTTATATCTCTAGGTGTGTTACGGAAAGTCAGGAGTAGCATCAGGGGGGCAGAAGAGCTTTTTAAGCTAGGGGACATTGTTAGAACAAGTAAAAATGAATGTAAAATACCCCTGGATAAATTTGGGCTAGAAAAGAGAGCATTCAAGACAGAACTGAGCATTCAAGTAGTCTGGAGGGGACAGGAGATTTCAAAGAGTGGGTCTTCTCAGCAAAATCTGCATGGTACAATTGCCTTGAATAGCAAAAGGATTACACACGTTGACTCAGATTGTTCGTTCCAATCCTGTGCCATCTTCTCTGTCTAACTAGATAGGTAAAACCCCCATGCTTGCTTGTTGCACAGTACTGTGAAAACTTGTAGATGGAATCTAAGAGAAGCTTTTTAAAATTATATTGTTTCAGTTCCAAAGCATGTTTAATTCTTGGGTAGATTCCTCAGTCTATTTACAGATAAAGTGCCCTCTTCAGTGTTATTTACAGTAATATCCTGGGTCTTCTTAAACTCATTTTTTTCTTAGTGGTTTTATAGATATGGGAGTACTGCTTTTAAATTTCTGCTTTGATTCATCTTGCTGTAGTTTGTTACAAGCTTTAACCCACCTAAGAATGTATTTTTTTTTCCTCCTTTGGTATTTTCTGTGCAACTGGAAAGATAAGGTGGTTATCACCATATTCTTGACAGTTTATTGTGTAAACAGTCTGTGCATTTATTTAATACATTCAAGCCTTCATTTCTAGACCCTTATTTTATAACTTAATTTCCTGAGTATTTTTTGAAGTTTGTCAGTACTTCAGGGTACTCAGAATTGAACACAACAGAAGTTATTTAAAGTAACTGCTGTGGTTCACAGTACATCAGGGATAGAAATACTTTTGAGTAAGTTTTCCTGTGCTTAATGGCCAAAGAAATCTGGTGGCAAAAGGGTATCAGCTCCTCATATGAGGCCCCTCCACCACTGTTGGTCTCACACTTAGATCTCTCTTTTTGATATGATGAGATCCAGGAAACTTAAGAGAGATGGATGTCCAGAAATGCACTTGTTCAGTTTTGTTTTCTTGTCTTCTCTGTTTCAGGAGTATGCACACAGACACACACACACACATTGATATATATATATATCTGTCAGTCTACCACCCAGTACTGATAAGCCACCTTCTGTGCCAGATACCCATATGGCATGGTTGTGCTTTCTTCTTTAAAGCATACTTGTTTGTATCTCTTCAGTGAAGTCTCAGGAAAAAATGACAGATCACTTTTCCAGATCTTCTCTCCTGACTGCCTGGAGCTCAAAGGCTCTAAAACCTCATTCGCAAAGGTTTTTCAGAGACTGCTTTGCAATTTTGAAAGGAAGTTCCATCATGTGTCCTGCTTATGAGATCCTGGTAAAATAGACTCAAAAATCTTCTTGAATCTGCTTCAGAAACTGAATTCAGGTGCAGAGGAAATTTCAGTTCTGTAGGTTACTTGAAGATCTTGTTAAGGTATTAAGCAGTCAAGGCCACGAATGGATGCAAGTTTGGTACTTATGATGGCTGTCTTAAAGATTTTAATGACTGTTCACTTTTGTACTCTTGTGTGAAGTTCACAGAATCACAGACTAGTTGAGATTGGTAGTGAACTGTGAAGGGTTGCCTAGTCCAACCTCCTCTCAAGCAAGTTAGAGCAGATTGTCCAGAACCTTGTCCAGTTGGATTTTGAGTATCTCCAGGGATGGCGAGTCCATAACCTGTCTGGGCAGTTTAATCAACTGTTCAGCCACCTTACAGTAAAAATGTGTTTTCTTATGCTCAGAAATTGCTATTCTTTGTTGCAAGAAAGCTTCTCTAAGTGATTGTCAGATACATATTCTCAGTATAGTATTCTATCAGGATTTTTAAAACTTTTGCTTCTAATAATTTCTTCAACCTGGAAATGATCTTAATGTCTTTCCCTCCTTCAGAGCCCCATGCTTCTGGGATAGAAGCTTCTTTATTGCCTCATCATCAAAAGGTGGAGACCTTATAGCAGTGTCTGAAGGGGGCCTATAAAGATGCTGTGGAGGGACTCTTCATTAGGGACTCTAGTGACAGGACAAGGGGTAAGGGATTAAAACTATAACAGGAAGTTTAGATTGGATATAAGGAAGAAACTCTTTACTGTTAGGGTGGTGAGGCACTGGAATGGGTTGCCCAGGGAAGTTGTGAATGCTCCATCCCTGGCAGTGTTC
>JBCJKH010065943.1:0-13450 GCA_039877255.1 Loriculus beryllinus | reverse complement strand
CTGGGTACCACAGCTTAGGTAAACACCTTGCAGGAGTCAGTGGAGGAGATGGGCAATGGCTGAGCTGACTCATGGGGATATATGTGTGTCCTGTTCAGATTTAGACATCTCTCCTGTTCTCCTCTTCCTTTTCACCCCATTCGATGCCTCCATCTAACCCTTCCTGTGCAAAACCTGATTTGCAAGTGCAAAATCGAAGCCTTCCCTTGCTGTCCTGCTTTTCTCACTCCTTTGCTCTTTACTGGGATATGAGCAGAGGAGCTGATTTGGATTTGCTCTGTTAACAGGACTCCTGTCAGTATATTTTATACAGTTACAGGCTTAACAAAGACAAGAGGAGCTCTGTGAGCACTGATGCCAAACGCTGCTACATCCATCACCCATATGGTGGAGGCTATGCCAGAGTTGTGGTGCTTTTTCTTGTGTTACTTCTACTTCTTTCAAGCATTCCCGCCTGCAGGGCTGGCAACCACCTTTCCATCTTTTCCCAGTGCCTTGCAGGATGCTGGAGAGGAGCTGAATGTGTTGCTGCTATCAGGAGGTGAGCAAGTCCTTGCTGTGTTCTTCTATTTGCAGGCAGTTACCTGCTTGCCTCATCCCTGTAGAGGGATAAGGAGTTCTGAAGACACAAGAACCACTGAGTTATGGTTTCTTGGTGTCTAATAAGGCATAAGCTCCAGCTGAAGCTTTCAGGTCTTTTAAGGGAGTATTATTGCTGAGGAATCTCTAAGCAAGGCTTGACATTGGTGTAATGGGCTTTGAAGGTATCCTTGAGCCTGGAATCTGCGGAGAAACTTTACCTTAGAGCATCTTGCTGGCAGAACTCAGTGTCTAAAAGCAGAAGTGACTGGAAGTGAAAAATAGAGCCAAGATTTTCATCCAGGACTTCCTAGAGAGAAATACATGCTGTGCTCTGTGAGGTTCATACAGAGGGAGTGAAGCCTGTCCAGATTTACACGTGCAGAGGGACAAGCACATAATCCAGGTCTTGTTCACCTGTGTTGCCTGGGAGGGTCTGGTGAGTACAGTGGGATTTCTGGCTGATCTCCAGACCCACCAAGGCTACAGCATCTCTTCCAATGGACCAAAACCTGGAGAACAGACCATGCAGCATCCCTTCCCTTGGGATTATTTTCAGAGTAACCTTCCCAACTAAATGCTTCTCAAACCTGATGCCTTTCTTCAAAATCTCTGGGTGCCAACAAAAGCATTGGGAGTTTTTTGGCTGCAAGCAAGCCCAGAAAGCTTAGATGGGTTTTTTGAGGCCAGCTGTGCTGGTATTCCTTTCACTCATAACTGCTGTGAACAGTGAGACTGGTTGCAGAACACAGGAACCAGTGTCCATTCCCTGCACTTCAGCTGCACGTCCAGAGAAACCTTGGGAATAATTCCATGCCATGGTTATTTATATTTGCCACTGGTTCTGAACTTGTGTGTGTTGTTGCTAATACCCCATTCCTAAACTGTACTTTACATGGGCATCGTTTGCATTGTTGAACAGCTGTTAACCTCTCTCAACTGCTTGCCTGCCATATTGCATAGATAATAATAACTAATCCATATTAATTATAAATACACAAATTGCCTCCTGAATCAGGCAAAGTTTTGTGAGCAATACAAACCAATGTGTGCCAAGAACCGTTAGCGTTACGCCTGACACCTCATCCTCTGGCTGTCATGTCATGAATAAAGAAGAGCCCACAGCACAAGTTAAGGCTGGCATCTGAGCTTTAATAGCCTGAAGCCACTGCCATTAACCCTGCGGCTACGATTTCATCACATCTCACAAACTAAACGGTGCTGGGTCAGTAAGAAACCTCTATGGAGAGACTGCTGCAGGAAGTGGGACTGCAATTATTAGTCACTACCTGGCGTTTGTCGGCAGCGGATCTACGCTGGACTAACCCCAACTTGTGGTGTTGATGGGCGCCGGCTGACCTGGTTTGGAAGAAAACACTGATTTCCACCCTCTTTTGGTTTGAAGCCTCCTAAAGCTTTGCCTGCTAGAGGTGGAAGTCTCGAATAAGCCACTTTGAGTTGGCTCACTTTGCTCTATTGGCTTCATCAGAAACAGCCTAGGGATGCTCCAGCTTCTGTGATCCAGGCTGGAAATTTCTGCTGGAAAACCATCTGTCCACGTGTGGTCATTCACTCTCTTCCACCTCCTTATTAAGGAATTAAGTGTTGTTCCTGTATTTGACTACTGACTGTCTTCTCCCCATTCTCTCCTTCACAGTTTCAGATGAACATGTTGTTTCTCTCCTCCTCTATGCTATAATACTGTGTAAAACAGCCATCAAAAAGGTCTTGGGTTTCTTTCTAGAGGTGGCTGCATTTCCATGCAATGGCTGGAAAATTTTTAGGGCAGTTTCTGCTTTTTTGGGGCAATAACATCTGAAAAATAAAAGTAACATTAATGGCAAAATATCTGAAAAGCAAAAGCAACATAAATGGCAAAATTCTCAGCTTCTTTTTTTGTGCAGAGTTAAGGGATAATATGAGGACTCTGTACTGCTTCCCCTCCAGGCATATCAGTATAAATGCCAATGAGATCTTACCTGCAAGTAAGCTTGTGAAGTCTCCTGCACAAAGAGGGCTCTGATTGGAAAAACAACTTCATCACAATAATTCTTAAGCTGGGGATAGCAATTTTGATTTTCATGATGGCTAAAAATGACCATATTTGCCCTTTCCTCTGCAAATTATGATGCCTTTTTCTTAACAGCATTGATTTCCTTTAACATTTCAAGCCAAAAAAAGAGAAGAGTAATTTCTGGAGAGTCAAGCCACTGAAAGACCCTAATAGTTTGCAATACAGATGATCGCAGGACTGCGGGCTCATTCGATTTCATTTCATTCTCGATGCCCATTCTTGCAGGTTTCAAGAGGCAGATTATCAAGCAGAAAGAAACCATCCCTGATACTGAAAGAACGTTCAGGATTTGGGCAATTCAGTCCAGATTTGTACCAAAGAACCCCAAACCCAGGCTTGCTGTGTAGGTATAAATAGTAGCAGTATAGTGCAGCTTCAGTGTCTCCAAAAGCACGAGGACAGGGATGGGAATTGCAGGTTATCTCAGCCCGTGATGCAGACTGTAGTTTTAAACTGCTCTAATGAAGATTTTTAGTTAATAAATCCTGACTTTTCCTTCACCCCATGCACACAGGTGGAAGGTACAAGGCACAGAACTCATTTGGGAATAATACATTACACAGAGTATCTACGGCTCCATCCTGAAGTCAGATCCATGTGTGTGAGTGCTCTTTGCCTCTGCTTTTCTTCCCCTCATACCAAAAAACACTGAAAGAAAACTCAGCAGAGCCTTCCCTGCTGCTCCTGGTCAGCTGAAATTCTTCTCCCTGTGAGCCTGAGCCCTGGATTAAGGCTTTGGAGGGAACACAGGAATGATGCTGCACACCAAATTGAAGTAGTTCTGCAGGAAAGCTGTTGGGCAAGGAACAGATTCATTAGACAGAGGGAAATCTATAGGTGGGATTTGAAAACTAGATCAGGAAGATCACTAGGAAATATGCAGTAGGAAGCAATCTTATCTAGGGAAAAAGGGGAGGAAAAAGGATCTAGTTACATTCTGGTGCTGGTTCCTGCTTTATGTGTGCAATAATGAACGGGGGACACGTTCTCTAACAGTTCTTCAGCCTGTCCCTGCTTCTCCCAGAGCTCTGTGCATGACTATGGAGAAAGTGCAAGAAAACCCAGGGTGGTGACTGGGTTTGGTGCTGTATTTTCCTCCCTAAAACCGAGTGTGTGTCTTGTTTGGGGGCCAGTAGAGGGAGACAAGCCTCTGAGCTTAATTCCTGCCTGTTTTCTCCAAGTTCTCATGTTCTTTCTTTTTCTTCCTCTTTCTGCATTATTATTATTGGGGTTGAAATTTTGTTTTCAGGAAAAAGAGCTTTAAATGACCCTCACCTTGATGTTACCTGGAGGATTAGATCCCAAATGCTACGGGGAAGTTTGGGTGAGTGAACACATGGCAACAATCCTCCCGTGGCAATAATACAAGGAGCAAACCGGCCCAGGCAGGGGCTCTGAATGCAGCCGAGTATGAGTTTTCTGTGTGAGGAAGCCTCTTCTGCATTCGTGCGTGTGTATAAGCTTACCAGAAGCCTGGGATTGATGGCAGATTCACAGGCATCAAATTCCTCAGGATCTGGTGTGAAACTGACAATTGGATCCTTAAAACATCATTTCTTCCTGGCTTAGGGCAGCTATAGCATGAAGATTGTTGGGAGTTGGCAATCACTACAAGGGGATAACCCTGGGGAGGTATGGGATGTCTGGCTCAAATTCAACCCAGAGCTATCTGTTTCTATTGCTTTCTTTTTCTTTCCTGTTCTTCTAAGGAAGTGAAGGTGGGGGTGTGGGATTGAAACACACAGTGTTATGTGCTTGGGTGTTGTATGGCTTTTGCATTGACTTGTCTGCAAGGACAGGCAGGCAGTGCTAAAAGCTGCATGTGCCATGACTGGGCCTTGCTTAGAGAAGGTGTTTTGCAGCCTGAGCAAGCCTGTAATGGGGAAGCAGAGATGGTTGTTAGTGCCCAGTATGTCCCAAAGGGCCTTCTCTGAATGTTGCTCAGGGTGACCACATGCATCTGGAAGGCTCTGAGTGTGTGCATTGGGATGTGCATCCTGCATCCTCTGCATCTCCATGCACACATGGAAAGGACCTTAAGACAATCCAGTTCTAACCCCCTGCATGGGCAGGGACACCTCACCCTAGACTATGTTGCCCAAGGCTCTGTTCAACCTTCAGCATCTTCAGATGAAACTGTTTCAGAACATGTGATGGTGGTATCCACAACAGTTTTGTGTGTGTGTGTGTGTGTGTGTGTGTGTGTGTGAAGTCCCTTTGAGTCCCTGTTCATTTGAGCTGGGGAGTAGCAGCTTTCAGGCTGGGTATCACAAGTGGGTTTTGACTGCCACGCCTCCAAGTCCTCAGCAGAAATTTGAGCAGATAAGGCTGGGTAGCAGCTGGGAGTCCAACACAACCAGGGACAGCAAAGGATGAAAGGCACCAAACAAATGAAACAAGCTTTTGAAGTCCTTGCAGAAACAGCCCTTCACTATGTTTAGTGAACCTCACAACTCCAGCAGAACAAAACTGTCGTCACTGGAGGGAAAAGAGGAGAAGTTGTCCTGAATGAAGATAATACAGAGAACAGCACAGAGGAAGAGAGAGTGGGAATGCAGCATGGACAGGACAACATCTTAAAGATCTCTGTGCCTGTCACCTGCTAAAATCAGTCCATGTTTCCTCATCCCTTTTGGGGGATGTTAGATCTGCTGGCTGGGTGCTCCTGTGAGCTCTGGGGAACATGAACCTGTCACCTATAGTGGCATATGGCCCCTATAGACTTCCCTGCAGCTCTGAGATGCTTTACACTCGTGTAGCTTTGGCCTCTGAGGATGCTGTCCTCACCCTGCTGCTTCTGGAAAGGGAGTGAGAGAAGGGGGTTGCTTGGGAGATGCTGCCAGGGAAATGCTTCAGCAGGATAACATCCAGCATTGGTTTGGCTGCTTTAAAGGGTGCAAATTTGATGAGAACCTGGGCAAATGCCTACTGCATCTTCATCTCCTCTTCAGGGGTGTTTGCATAGCAGCCTTGAGGGTTTCTGCTACCTGTGAACACTGTATTATCAATTACCCTCATTAGAGGTTGGCACCTGCTTGACACCAAGTATTTTTCAGTAATATTTAACCTTTTTCTTGCCAGGCCCTAGAGCCAATGCTCACAGAAGCTTTCCTCTAAGAAACAGCAAAACAGGGAAGAACAAAAAAGAGAGGAAAAAGGCACACAAGGTTAATGCCAGCTTGATTGGTGGCTGGCTGCAGAGTATGAAGGTTGCTCTCCATCAGTGCATGCACAGCGAAGACCTGTTTTTTGCATGGAAGGTATTAAGCACAAAGGAGGTGGTCAGGCCCTCACCTTGTGGATTTAATCACTTCTGTGCCTGAGTGCCGTGCAGGGCCTTGGCAGCCACATCTCCCTCCTTTCAGCACAGAGCAGCTTGCCTGCTTAATATCACTTGCAGCATGATATGCAGAATGAGGTAGGAATAGCATAGATAAGCGTGTAACCATAAGATTAGATTTGTTTCCCACAAGCATGCAGACAGGCAGCTTCAATCATGCCAGTGTCTGCAGAGAGTTAAAACAAAAGGGGCAGCAACACTGTCAAAGGCAGTTCATTTTGAAATAGCTAATGATGACAATAAGACTTTCTATTTATCTATAATCTTTTCAGTAACAGTTACCATTGTACTATCTTGCCACCTCCCACACATTAATGGGTTTATCTGTACAAGCCCACTATGACTGGGAAGGATTATCCTCCCTCCTGACAGATGGGGAGGGAAGGCTTTGGGAAAGGTAAGATCACACATTGCAACCTCAGCCAGACAGGAAAGGAAGACCAGAGAGCTCTGAGTCAATAGCATGACTCCGAGTTTCTCAATGCTTTCCAGGTCAAGCACTACTTATTCAAAGCACAACCATTCTGCTGCCTCTCCTCAGCTGCAAAGACGAGTAAGAAATCTACCCCTGATAAGCTCATAGCAATGCTCAGCGAGGATGGGTTTGTGTTTGTGAATGTGTTTGCTTGTGTGTGTATGCATTTGGAGAGGCTGACGAAGATTACTCTGGAGTATTAGGCTGTTTTCTCTGGTTTAGATTGTAATCATATTTCCCTCACTTTCGGAGCCCCCTGACTGTTTATTGTGCCCCTCCTGGGGGTCATGACGTTCTGAAAGGGAAAACTGATCCGATGTGTGCGTTGCACAGGGAAGAGAAGCTCTTCCTAAGGACCATGGGCTGCTTTAGCGCAGAAAGAGGCATTTTTTAACACTTTCACAAGGTATTTGAGGCCTCTCCTATGTTGGCCACATATGTTGCAGAGCAAAACCTAAACTTAAGCACTGGCATCTTGAGAAGCTGCTTGTATTTGCCATGCTGCTGTTGGCTTGGGTACGTAGGATGCATCGCATAGGGAGGTGAAGCTGATCCTAAGGGCCGTGGCTATATGGGCTGTTTTAGAGCAGAAAGAGGCGTTTTTTGACACTTTCTCAGGATATTTGAGGGCTCTGCTATGTTGACCATATATGTTGTGGAGCAAAGGCTAAACTTCAGCCCTGGCATCTTGAGAAGCTGCTTGTATTTGCCACACTGCTCTTGGCTTGGGTGCATACAATGCAGCCCTGGAAAGACATACGGACCTCTGAAAAATATCTGTTCAGGAAGAGGTTTTCCACAGCAGCTATAAAACATTCATGACACCTCCATTGTGCTGTAAATCCTTAGCAGGAGTTGATAACAGTGCATGAATTTTTAATGTAACATTTATAAATGGTTATTAAAACTATCCTTAAAGAAAAGTGTCAGTTTATTTTTAATTAACTGTTGGCTATTTAAGCTCCTGATGGCTCCAGGGCAGATCAACAGTCTAACAAGTTAATATTCCATGTTAACCCTTCATAGGTTGCCTCTTTGAATGAGGAGGATGAAGATGCATATACAAGATCAACAATGAGATCCTCACTCACTGAAGAGAAATGTCGTAATTTCATGGAATGGGCTTTGTTAGTGCTCTGTTTAAGACAGTTTAGAAGCTGTGGAAGGATTTATTTCCTGCATATTGAACAGATACAGATAAAGAGCAGAGCTGGGTGATTCTTCTTAGAAAAAAACCCAACCTATTTTCATGGCACTGGTGAGAAGAAATTTCCATTGAAGTCAATGAACTTGGATCAAACATTTTGAATTGCACCAGCTGCAGTTTCAAGCTACCCACATACGAAGAGCAGCAGCTCTCTGAGATTTGTGAATGCAGGTTCAGCTGCAAATGACTGAAATTGACTGTGCAGTTCAAGATTTGGCATCCTGAGACCTGGAACAGTTTACATAGCAAAAAGCGTGCTGCTTGGAGGGCTTCATCCTCAACAACAGCTTGGAAATTGTGAGGAAGAAGCTGATGACGAGTTTTCATAGAAGCATAGAGTCACAGAATGGTTTGGGTTGGAAAGGACCTTAAGATCATCCAGTTCCAACCTCCTGCCATGGGCAGGGATGTCTTGCACTGGGCCATGTTATCCAAGTCTCTGTCCAACCTGGCCTTGGACACTGCCAGGGATGGGGCATTTACCACTTCTCTGGACACCCTGTGCCAGCGCCTCAGCACCCTCACAGGGAAGAGCTTCTGCCTTATCTTCAACCTGAACTTCCCCTGTTTCAATTCAAACCCATCACCCCTTGTCCTATCACTGCAGTCCCTGATGAAGAGCCCCTCTCAGCATCCTTGCAGCCCCCTTCGAGGTCTCCAAGCAACTTCTCTTCTCCAGGCTGAACAGCCCTAATGTTTTCAGCCTGTCTTCATAGAGGAGGTGCTCCAGCCCCCTAATTAGTATTAATTTTTAATTATTTCATATAATTTATATTACTTAACTGATCATTTTTAAAGGTTTCAAATTAAATTATTCTTCAGCATGTGACACACGTTTTTCATTTGTTGTTGTCATTGAAATTAGTGACAGATTTCATAGACATTATGTCTTCTGTAATTGTTGATCTAATCCATGGGAAGGCTCCTGTGTTCTTCTTTGAAAATGAAGGTCAAACCAATGCATCCCCACAAAGCAGATTGGTTTCAGTGTCATTAACATGCAAAAAAGGTTCAGTTCATAGCAGTTTTGCCACTTAAATGACGATTTTTAGCCCCAGCCTGCAGCACAGAGACATAAATGACGATTTTTAGCCCCAGCCTGCAGCACAGAGACATTTGTGGGGGCACCAGAGGAGTTTGGGTTGTTGTGCTCCTGAACACTGGAATCCTGGTGCATCTCTTTGCTTCCTTTTCCTGCTCAGCTCAGTTATACTCAAGGCTTTTTGGGGCAAAGAGCCAAAGTCTCTCTTTAGGTGGGAATTCGTGAAGCTGAGCTTTGCATTGCTGGTGTCCCTGGAGTCACCAGAGAAAGGTTGGTGCTTCCAGACACCGTTTCAGAGCTTGTTTCACTTGGATTTATCAAGATCTGCACCTGGGTGTACCAGGATTAGGTTCCAAAACCTGGAGAGTGTGGATATCCCATGCCTTGGCTCAGCTTCCCATGTGGAGAAGCTGGGCTCTCCCTTCATCCCCTACTTTCTTTATAAAGCTCACTCTGGTGTTGTCTTGGTGCCATCTATCACTAGCAACGTGCCTGTTGATTGAAGGCTAAATCTCCCTGGGCAAATAATTGTTATTTAAAATCATATTTTATTTTCCTTTCTAGATGCTCCTTTCCCACATGATCAGCCTAAGCACTGGAAAAGCGTGAACTTCAGCTCTTTGGAGCATGTAAAGCAACAAGGCATCAAGGCAGCAGTGACACAGGCAGCAATATCCTTCGGTAAATGCCGTTCAATGCAGCAGAGCTTCTTAGCGATTAAAGGAGCCTTGGAAATGTCATTGCCCTGACCAAATGAAATCATTTGTATCTTCTGTCACTGGAATCAAATCCCCTTTCTTTTTACATATATATATATATATATAATTAACTTGCGACTGTGGGAAGGTGGGAGCAAGGATGGGGTTTGGGAAGGGAATTTCATGGGTATTCCAGCTGCAGTATGGAAATGATAGTTGGGTAATTGTACTCTCTAAATGAACTTGACTCGATGGTTGGTGTCAGGTTTTGTTAAGCGCCCTGGGCCAATGGAGACTAATTAGGAATGCATTAAATATTAAAGCTCTCTGACACTGGGGCATTGACAGTGACAGAAGAAAAGAAATCCCATAACCTAATCTGCACCCAACAGGAGTAATTTATGTTCCCTTCTTTTAACAAAGAAAAATCAAATTATTTGGCCTGCTGGAAAAATATATTTAAAGGAAAAGTTAATTTAGAAGGGGGGAAAAGTATATATGAAAAAATAACACAGATGCTGTCAACACAGCCTGTGAATGTCAGTTCCCCTGAAGTTTTGACTTGGTCGATTGCTTTCATTTATGAACAGGGAGAGTATTTCTTCTATGAGGCTGTTGGCTGATTTTGCCATCCCAGAAGCAAAGGAAAGATTGTACTTTCCCTTCTCCGTGGTTTAAGTCAGCTGGATGCATCCAGGAATGGTCCACAGGGGATGCCTGTGGTTACGCTGCAAGGGTTTGGATTGTGCATTGAGGGTTTGGGGTGCTGGCATGGTATCCATGTGCTGTGAGGGAAGCACTGCAGTGTGCATGCTGCAGAAGGGGTGTGCTTATGCAGGGCACTTTGGAGGTGAGGCATGTACAAAGCTTTCAGAAAGTCTAGCAATTAAATTCTATTCCCATCTCTCTAATAGAAACCAGCCCTACCATCTCCACCTCCACACTTTGCTGTGCCTACCAGTTTCCAGGGCAATTTTGTCTGACCTTTAGTTAAATGTCCTGCTCTACCAGGCAGCTCATTTCTGCTGGTCTGTCTACTTATGCAATCTAATCAAATCCAGAATGGAATATAATCAGCCTCATCTTGTAACAGCAACTTGCACAAATACCCGTCTCACTGTCTGCCACCCTGTCTATACGTCTATTTAATCTCATCTGCAGGCCTGATTCTGTCACTGGGGGTTTTAGTAGTTGCCTGCCAGATTTGGAGGAAATTGCTGGTGGGATATCCAAGCCCCTAGACCCAAAGTAGAGTGATGGGTGGGAAAATAAAGGTGGTTAAAGCACATGTTGTCCGCCCTGCGGATGCAGCAGAGTATCACTCTCTGCAGCATGCAAGGGTGTGTATAATACCTGGTCACATGTGTGTATACAAACACAACTTGTGCCTTTCTCTAGTCTCTTGTCCTCTGTTCCACCCTTTCCCTCCCCCCCCATTTCCAACAACAACAGCAAAAAAGCCCGTTTATTTATGAAATTACCAGAAGCCCATTTTCTAAAGGAACTTGGTTGCCATGGGTTACCTGATGCTTATCTGCCATCGGTGTTATTTTGCTAACTGCAGCCATTACAGCGAGAGCAAAGCTGGGATAGCTGAGTACTGCCTGTCATCCATGGAATAGCAGGGAATGTGTTCCCTAGGGTAGCTGGAAACCAGCTTCTCCAGGGCCTGGAGCTTCTTGTGCTGTTGGGCTTCAGAGTCCATGGGCAGCACATCTCTGCAGCAGGCTGGTGCTGAATACAAACTTACTTTGCAATGGGAGCAGAGAGGACTGAGCTGGGGAAGGGAAGGCAGGTGGAGCATCTGAGATGCCCAAGAATGAATTTAGGGGGTTTTATTCAGATAGTAGGAATGATCCGAAATGGGCAGGGAACATGGGTAGGAACATCTGCTGTACAGACCAGTGCTGTGACTGTGCTGCACTTGGCATTCATGTGACAATTCCAAGCAACACTGATGAAGAGAGGAGAAACTTCATTGAGGAATTGTCTAGGAGGAGTATTCCTCTTCAGTGCAGGAAGAGCACTGAAGAATGGTAGCCTTGGGGCCTGAGGGGGGAAGTAGAGAGGGAATGTTTGGGGCCTTGTGATTGACAAATGGGTGATGCATTGATATCCTTCATTTGAGCATCTTCTGGGGGTTCCTTATCTGTGCAGACCAACGTCCTTAGGGAATTCCTGAAGCTGAGCCTGTCACTTACCTCCATGCTGCCCTATACACCAGCAGGACTTCTGGAGCTGATCAGCACAACAGAGCTACTGATTATCCCTGTTTCCCCTCATTCCCTTTGCAAACCCATGCCTCCAGTACTGTGAGTCACCACATCCCTTTTTTTCTCTCTGGTCTATCCCAGCGCTGGGAATTTCCGAGCCCCCTTGGTCCCGCAGCCCTCCTTACCTGCGGCAATTGCAGCCTCTCCATCAGCACAGACAAAAGTCCTTTGCTGCTACAATAATGAGCGAAAAAGAAGCTAAAAACAATACTTTACATTTCAAATAACTCCTGACACATCCCTTGTCTTTCTCTAACAGAATGACAAGTGACTTTATCTTGAAAGAGAAGGCAGCCTCCTAGAGCTGTCTACATTGTCAGGCAAAAGGATCTGTAAATCCTCTGACTGTCTCTGTCACTGCTCGACTTCTCCATTCTTTTTCATTTCTCTCTTCCGTTAAAGTCCCTTTTTGTGCTATTTCCCAAAGTGCTGCACTTCCTTTGAATGTTTTCAGCCCCAAAGAAAACTCCCTCTTGTCTAAAAGTGGGAGGAAAAAAACCCCTCCCTGCCCAGAATGAATTAACACGGTGCTGGTTCCTGCATCTGGATCTTGTATAGGATGTGAATTTGAAAAATAGCCAGGTCTTTATCACTTGTTCAAATAAGGGGGGAAAAAGGACACACAGAGGCCTGGAAAGGAAGATATGTTCAATGTTAGAATAAGTAAAATATTTACTAATGAGAGGGGGAAGAAAAAGTCATTTAAAAGGTTTAAAATAGTTTTGTAGGGTTTTTTCTCTCAGTTCATGCCTCCATTGGTTTTCATTCCATATTTCAATATTTGCCAAGCTTTCCGGCAAAAGATTTACCTCAAGTGCGTACAAATTACCTGACATTTGGCTAAGGACAATATGTCTAATTATGGCTCTAAAGACTTGAAATATTTTTGACTTAAGCTAAAAGTTAAACTCAAAAAGGAAAAAAACAGAGTGAAATTAATAATCCTTTTACAATTCATCCCCATGATCATTGTTGGACCAAACACCTCAGTGCGAGAGATTAAAACAAGGGAAATGAGAGATCGGGGAAGAACAAGAGAGAAAAGAATGGGATTTCTGATGTTACACCCTGATTTTACCCTTTCTGTAGACATAGGGAGAGTCTTGTTTAATTGTCTGGTTTTGGGTTGTGTTCATCCCCTCTGATGGGAAAGATGTAACCCTTTGCCACCATGCTTCACCCCTTGGGCCCCCCATCACACACACTGTTTGCTGCTGCATGTGTGTCCCCTGACTCATACAAACACTCCTGCTCTGCCATTCCGGATGCAGCCTGGCTGTTGGAGTGCCAGAGCTCAGCCCTCCATCCACCCCGTGCACCAATAATGAGGTTCATGGTGACAAATAGCTATTCACTCCTGTAGCTCTTTGTCACTGCTTTTCCTCAACCTGAATAAGTAATGAAACTCAACTGAGCATATTAATTATTTTCCCCTGGAGGGCAGGAGAAGGAGGAGAAGTAGCAGCATCTCCAGAGGGTTGCAGAGCTCCGGCAATTTCCCTGCAGTTTAGAGGGCAGAGTGACCCATCCTCAGGAAGAAGCAGAGGTTGCAGGTGTGCTGATTTCATGGAGAAGAAAGGCATTGCCAAATAAAGAACAGATGGCTCCAGTCAGTAGTTATTTATTTCTATAATTAGCCACAAGCTGGGATCTCAGACCTTAAAGAAATTGGTGATTCCTATAAAATTCCTTCTTGCATCAGGCAGGGTGAAAGCATGCATGACACAGGTTGAGCTGCAGAGATGGATGCACCCAGCTGGGG